>MJUU01017618.1:34206-70804 GCA_002080025.1 Modiolus philippinarum | reverse complement strand
TAAAAACTGTAAATTTCTATAAAATGCAAGGTAAAATTTTCATGTCAGACAAGTCTGACTACTGGACTTGTGAATACCCCCGGGGACCTCTGGTCCACCAGCCGTGACATCGGCCCAATCGTTCAAAATACAAAAAATACCGAAGTTGAATCAAAACCGTAAATTTCGATATGCTCTACTGTGTTTCAAGGAGTAACCTCTCGTCAGCAGCATTAAAATCAAATAGAATGGAAAGCCATAATCCAAAAGTAGTCAAAGAAGAAGTACTCATTTCCAAAAAAATCGAAATAGGAAGCCAAATCCAGTACTAAGGACATCTTCCGAGTGCCATACACGGAATGAAGCCTCAGTATTTTTAAATTATACATTGTACTCTCTCTTTTTCGGTTAAATTGTGCATTTGTGCAGAAAATTTTCTTATACTAAATAAAGATTTGGATAAAAATACTTGTACAGACAACGAAAATAAAATTAAGTGCATGCTTAAATGGCCAACTATGTAAACAACTGAACGTTGTGTTGAAACCTGTATCGGAGATGAAAAGGTCTGTTGATTGTAAATGAAAACGGGCTTTGTAGTAATTTTCCCATCTGTTTGACATAGCTGCTACATTTAATTACGTCAAAGACATAAACATGGTGTGTAAATTCTTTTTTTTATTTATTATATTGAGGGGCGAAAGATTGAAATTTACCATTGAGAATAAAGTAATGGTCAACTGTGAAAACAATTTCACCCTAGAAAGTAGTTGTCAACGTTGATGTTTAATAAACATCCAGCAGATTCAATGCGTATCCACCAGTTTCTCGTTATATTTTTGCTATGTTATTCGTAAAGCAAGTTCCAAAGATTAAACAGAAAATATTGGGTCACTGATCTTATTTCCATGGAAATTCAGGTTACGTTCCATGGAAATTCAGGTTACGGATTTACCGTACCTTTTTGTGGTTTTAAATAAGGAGAAAATATTTTCTACCTACTCACTATCAAAGCCACATAAACATTCCATCAAATCATTGTGATATGAGAAAGTATTCACAAATGTGGAAAATCGGTCGGTTATCTCCATGTACCAAGTTAGTTATATATGGTCAAAATTGGGATGATTTTTAATAACCATTCTCTGAAAGCACTTGTAATTTTACATAAGGGGTGTGGCACGCATAGTCTCAGTACTGATGTGAAAATGAACTCTATTTCATTTGATTGGTGTTTGGTTGCCATGCAAACGGGTATTCATTTAAAAAAGTCTATTTTTGTCCATTTTTAGAAGCATACCGAACAAAAATGTGGGTATATAGAAACAAAATGTGATATACAAGGAAAGGACTAACCCATCTCCTTTTGAAAAGTTAAAACTAGTTGTGGGGATCATGGTTGATAGTGTGGTTTCCATGACCTTAAAGATGGCCGTTTTTGTGATTTACAGACTACACACTTAATCATAATAAATCAGGTGACCTTGAAATAAATTTTCAAGGTCAGTGGTCACTATAAATTGTAGAAGAGCATAACACCATATAGGGTCTGTAAGTCTCGTCATTTGACACCGAGAAATCACGATAAAATTGCAATTTGAAAACGTTTCCCGCCAAAATATGACGTTGCAGGATTATGACATTCAAATTTTTTGCTTGAAACGTCATATGTTTTTGTTTAAAATGCAACTTCCGGGTACAAGTTTTGTTCCCAGAAGTTCCAAAATTAGACGAGACTTACAGACCCTATTGTTGCATTGCCACATGCCAAACATTAAATCAACATCTTATATTTCAAAGTCATCAGTTTTGCAATGAAGCCCATTATTGGGAGACGATTTATCAATTAACCAACATATAAGACAATGTCATAAATGGCAAAACATAATAACTTAATATTTATTTATAAAAACAAAGTTCAAGGTCAATTGTTATGGATGAATTATGATGCATTATGTTGAAACTTTATACCGACATACAACATAAAACAACCCTGTGTTATCAGAGAAATTTTACATACCAGAAATATTTATGAAGCCACCATTTGAACTTGAAAACATTAAAAAATGATGTGACCTTAAAAATTACAAAGATTTGTCAAGGTCAGGGGTCATATGGTACCCTTGAAAATTGTTTATAGATGCCAATGCATGTAGTCATGCAATATTTGCCAATAATTTATTACCTAGAATATACAACGTTCCCTCCTTTCAAAGTCATAAATTACAAAATAGCTTGTAGTAGAGTAATCACCATTTTTTTTTCAATCATTTTTAATGGGGGAAGGTACATGTGCAAAATGGAATACTGTTTGTCATTACAACAATCCGCAAATAAGATAAATTCAGCGTTAAAATGTCAAAAGTTGTCAATTTTGCAGCTAATGCTTACTGTTGCCAAAGCAACCAGTTGCCTAAGCAACGGTATTTTTTTTAATCAAATCGAGTTTCCTACATTGATGTGGTAGTTTGAAACAAATTGCAAGGAATTTCATTACCATGCTTGCCAATATAGTTTAAGTGCTTACAGAGAATGGCTAGCATATCAATAGATTCTTTTGATATTGAAATTAAGATTATCTTCATTTTGACCATGTATAACAAACTTCGCACAAGGAGATAAACGACCGATGTTTCTGCTGGTGGACTGTGAGTATTCACCAGTCTAATTTTCAGTACTTCGGTGCTGACCCGAAAGCTGATTTTATCTGGAAACTTGCAATATCTTAATTTTAGAAAATTTTGTTTAAAAGTAAGGAGTATCCCCCTCTTGCATACCTCTGTCCTTGGCTGTTTTCGGCTTCCTATATAGATCTATAGTTATTTGTGCTCTATCAGATTTTACAAATTTTGGTAATGGTCTTCCAAATATATTGATTTCATTTGCACTGTAAGACATAAGTTGTCGAAATTGCCATATGCAGAAACTTAATTTACAGTAACTCCAATATTTTTCTCTGAGAAATGAACCGTCAGTTTGAAACGAATAATCGAAGGACAATGGCAACATCGGAAAAATAGTGACATAAGATAAGTACGGCACAGATCAGAAAAATTAAGACACACACACATACAAAGATGAACAACACGGATCCGATAAAAAAAACCATGGTGAGATCAGGTGCACTGGTAGAGTAAGCATCTCCTGTTTCTTATAAGACACCCGCCGTGTTGAGCATGTCAACTCCGGTCGTAAAGTCAAATCCGGTATAGGAAAAAACCTTTAGTTGTAAAGAGAAAGATCTGTTATCTTGGAAACAGATATACCGTAGCAGTCCACAAGATCGTGATGTCGATCGTTAAACTTCTGTAAAGATGACTTCAAGTTATGGTTTACAAACCCTTGCTAAAGTAGCCTATTAGTAAACAACCGAGCTCTATGAAGGCAGTCACTGTATCGACTATAGGCCCTTAAGCAGCGAATGAGCTGGGAAATGTAAACTCCATATGCTTGCGCTTTTCGAATGTTGCTACAAAGAAAAGGGATGTTGACTATCGGAAAAGTGAAGTCATCACGTTTGTCATATTTAGCCTAGTTTGTAGTATACCTCTGTTGTCAGTTTCAAGATGAAGGTCAAGGAACGAGGCCGATATGGAAGTATCTGTAGTATCCTTAATTTCGAGCTCTTTTGCATAGATAATNTTTTTACTTTTATGTAAAACATTACCATAAAATAAGGGGTGTGAAATGCCAGCCTTGATAAGATGTTTACAGGTTGCATTGTATTTACGAACTAAGTCTTTATATCGATGATAAAATTTAGTAAAGGTTTTAGCCTAGTTTGTAGTATACCTCTGTTGTCAGTTTCAAGATGAAGGTCAAGGAACGAGGCCGATATGGAAGTATCTGTAGTATCCTTAATTTCGAGCTCTTTTGCATAGATAATATGAAGAAAATCACCAATGCGAGGTTTTTTTTTCAGAGAGACAATATCATCTATATAAAGGAAACTGAAATTAAAGGACTGGGCCAGTTTTTGATCTTTATTTTGAAGATATTATTTATATTATTATATTTTATATTATTTATCAATATTATATGTCTATTAATGTATACATTATGTATTTAATGGGCAAGTTTCCACGTTGACTGACTTTATAGACAGCTTATTATGTATGTAATGATATAGATGTTCTAAGTTGAAAACCTTTCATCTGATCCGTTTGTCTCATTTTTGACAATATGTTTACATTATCAATGGATATTAAGCACCTTTAATATAGGGTTATTGCATGCATATTGGGGAATATTGTCCCGAGTAGAATTTTATATTGCACGAGCTTGCGAGTGCAATATATATTATACGAGGGATAATATTCCCAAATATTCATGCAATAACCCTTTTATTGTATAGCAAACTAAAATTTTTGTTAATCAGGGGATTTTAGTTGTCGATGACGTCATGAAATTAAAGTAATATGTACAGTAGTGCAATATGGAAATTTATTAAATAGTTATGTAAAATATAATTAAAATTGTTTATGCAATATAAAATGTTTAGAGCAAATATAGAAGGGTTTATTGGACAAATAGTATAGATTTACTGGTTCAATATTGATTTACTGGCCCAATACGGGTTTACTGGGCTAATACGGCTAGGCCCGATACGGACTTTCGGTTCATTACATCTTCAACGAAATGGCGGCAATATCATGAACAGGGCATAATTTCATGTGAATAATCTGCTAGACTGCTAATTTAAATCAATCGTACATTTTTTATAATCCCCCCGCTTAGCGAAAGCGGGGGGATTATGTAATGCAGTCCGTCCGTATGTACGTATGTACGTACGTACGTGTGTTTGTAATGCTCCCCGATAACTCTGGAACTATAAGAGATACAAGTTTGAAACTCGGCACCATACTAGAGTATGATCAGTAGTAGCGCACTGTGGATTCGTAATTTAGGTCAGACGCCCTAGGGGCAAATTATGGGCGAAACGAATTTTCGCGATAACTTATAATTGAAGAAATTTCCAAGGCCATTTGGGCTAGAAAGTTGAAACTGTGGAATCGACTCACATATTATGTAGCAACTTCACAGAGGGTGTCGGAACGTTGGTATGACCCCTCAGGGCATGGCCTCTAAGGGGTCCAAAAAACGAAAAAATCGATTCCGCTGGGATTCCTCTTAAACCTTAAATCGCAGAAACCTTGTAATAAGGGTATAAGTAATACTATAAAAGTTGTCTGTGCCGAAGGTTTCGGAATTTTGAAATTTGCCCACAGGGCGAGAAAATGAGCGAAAATGTATTTCGAGATATCCAGTAATAAGCGAAATCTTCTGAAGTATTCATGTTTGGAAGCTGAAACTTTGTATGCAAGTTCCATTGTATGCATCTCATTTACTGATGATAGCGGACTTTTGGTACAAACTGTATGACCCCTGGGGGCATGCCCTGAAGGGACCAAAAAATGTTAAACAATTAGTACTAATCAGAACAACTGGAACTCTATGTATAATTTTGACTTTGTGGTTTATATTTTCATGAGGAATTATTGGAATTGCTCTTTGAATACGTTCTAAGCTTGTGGAATTTAGACCCCGGTGACAAATTTGGTAAATTTCCTGAAAATGTCAAAGACTAATAATTTTTGAAATTTCAACATGAAGTTTTATAATTAAGCAACTTTTTAATGTCATCAGCTAGAATGAAAACTAAAATTTCAAAAATATGATTCTAATTTTGGTAAATTCCCTGAAACTCTCAAAGACCAATTATTTTTGGGAATTTTACCTAGCAACTATATCTTTTTTGATGCCTTATAGTTTTAATAATCATTTTCAATGATCAGATTGCAGAAAATCTTGATTCTAATTTTGGTAAAGTTCCTGAAACTCTCAAAGACCAATTACTTTTGGAATTCTACCTAGCGACCATGTTTTTCAATTATTTAGAGTTATAATGATGAATTTCAACTGTCAGGTTGCAAGAATCTTTGATTCTAATTTTGGTGAATTTCCTGAAACTCTCAAAGACCCATTATTTGGGGGAATTTTACCTAGCAACCATATCTTTTTTTATGCCTTTTAGATTTAATAATCATTTTCAATGGTCAGATTGCTAAAAACTTTTATTCTAATTTTGGTAAAGTTCCTGAAACTCTCAAAGACCCATTATTTTTTGGATTCTACCTAGCAACCATATCTTTTTCAATTATTTAGAGTAACATATGTATAAGGATTAATTTCAACTGTCAGGTTGCAAGAATATTTGATTCTAATTTTGGTAAATTTCCTGAAACTCTCAAAGACCAATTTCTTTTTGGAATTTTACCTAGCAACCATATCTTTTTTGATGCCTTATAGTTTCAATGATGATTTTCAATAGTCGGATTGCAAAAATCTTTGATTCTAATTTTTGGAAAATTTCCTGAAACTCTCAAAGACCTACTGTTTTTTGGAATTCTACCCAGCAACCATAACTTTTTCAATTCCTTACAGTAGTGAAGATCATTTTCAATAATCAGAGTGCAAAAGACTGATTCTAATTTTGGTAAATTTTCTGAAACTCTCAAAGACCGATTTCTTTTTTGGAATTTTACCTAGCAACCATATCTTTTTGATGCTTTATAGTATCAGTGATGCAAAAATTTTTGATTCTAAGTTTGGTAAATTTCCTGAAACTCTCAAAGACTCATTATTTTTTGGAATTCCACCTAGCAACCATATCTCTTTCAATTCCTTACAGTAAAAACGATGATTTTCAACAGCCAGGTTGCAAAAATCTTTGATTCTAATTTTGGTAAAGTTCCTGAAACTTTCAAAGACCCATTATTTTTTGGGATACGTCGTTTTCGAGATAACGATCTACTACGGGACAACATACTTATTTTAGCACTTTGTCACGTGATAATAGTGACGTTGTGGTGCTTTACGTCTTCCGCTTCGTACTGATTGTAAATAACAATATCTTGTTGGACAAGTTCCACTTATATAATGTTGTAAAAAGTCGTATTTTTTCATTCTATTTTATTATGAAGCTTGAAGTTAAGAACCGCAGTAACATGACTGCACTGTCTGCAGGATAACGCAAGATTTTTATGTTTGGAAGTGAACTTCAATTTCGTGGCATTTGATGGTCGATTGAACTGGAAAAAAATCTTTAAAAAAGCTAACCCTAACCCTAACCCTAACCCTAAAAATAAAAATCACGTCATTCAGAACAAATACTCATCTTCACGGGGAAAGTAAAATTCCCTTGTGTAACAAATTAGGTAGGCTTTCTAAGGCGCATCGACGTTGTGTGTGTTGTAAATGCATTAAACCGGAAATGTGAGTGAACCTGAAAACGCCGGGAACGTCATAAAAGATGTTACGTCATTCCGGGAATGAAGGGATCTCGAAAACGACGTATTCTACCTAGCTGTGTTTCACAGATACGATGATTAATTTAGTTTCAAAATCACTTGTCTTTTTTTTAAAGGGAAGGGGGTTCAAAAAGGGGTAGCGGGGGGGATCGCAATCTTTGATTGGCTGTTTTTCATTATGATTTGTTTTAAAATGAAAATTCAGTTTCATTTCCGGGATCCGATCCCGTATTTCTACATTCAATTTGCAGAAGTTCAAGGACATCAATGACAATGCTGGTGTGTTGACATTCTGAAAAATACTTTGATAGTTCAGTGATGTTTAATATGAAACTTCATGGTATTCTAACATGTCAACAATCAGATTTCAACACAAAATGCTACGAAGATCAGAAAAGTAAAACTTTTTCAGGTAACCACCATTCGCTGAATTGAACTTGGAGTCATTGGGGGGTAACGGACATCTCAATGTTTATCTATGTCGTCATATATGAAAAACGCAGTCACAGGTCAAATTTACAAATGTTGGAGACTGTTCCCCATAGCAGAAATACATGAAAATAAACTTGAGGATAAAGGAAGGTAAACATAAAAATTGACTGACACGTCCTTCGCCAATTTTGTTGCCATTGAATCGATAGTATTTAGTTTTACATAACTATTTAATAAAGGCGTCATAGAATATTTTTTTTTACATTGGCCCTGTATTATGTCCTCGGACAGTCGTATTGGGCCTCGGACAGCCGTATTGGACCTCGGCATTGCCTCGGCCCAATACGGCTGTCCTCGGTCCAATACAATCATCCTTGCACATAATACAGGACCAATATGAAAAATCCCATTCTATAACCCTATATTATTGCACGCTTGCGTTTGGTTGCGTTCCTAGGGAAATATTATTTTGCTACACAATAAAAGTGAATATATTGCATAAAGTATCCTGTTACAATTTCAAGTTTACAATATTTAAAAAAAAACTTTTTAAATTGTCGACTTTTAGTAAATTTTAATATTATGTACTTCTAATTATATGCTGCTAAAAAATGGCAAAAGCATAATGACTGAGTTTGTTTCCAAGTAAAACAGAAAAATATGAAAATTTTAAGAAATTTATCTTCCGTAACTCCTATAAAGTTCACCAGACTGAAAGATATATATATATTTTCCTTGAAAATGTTGGGATTCGATTGTGAAGGTATATTTTACTAACATAATATCCCGGGCAAACATAGCCTGTTTTTGTGCTTGCTATTATCTACCCTTCAAATATTAGTATGCCCTTAATATTAAAACGTAGTTCGAGAATAATATGGGGTTACTATATGAGTATTGAGGAATATTGTCCCTATTAGAATTTTATATTGCACGAGCCTGCGAGTGCAATATACATTCTACGGGGTATAATATTCCCCAAAATTCTTGCAATAACCCTTTTATTGTATAGGAAAGCAATAATTTCTGTAAATAATGGATTTTTGTTGTCAATGACGTCATGAAATTTAAGTCATATTTGCAATATGGAAATTTATTGCATGCTTACGTTTGGTTGCTTTCTTGGGTAATATAATGTTGCTATACAATACAATCTTATATTAAACCATCAAATATCTGTAAAGAGCTTTATGATAAAAACAATAACAAATCCTCGATTCTGACTATCGAAAAACGTTGTAGTTCACCCATGCCCTGTGACTGTGTTGTTCGATCATTCGTTGAGTATTATGAGAGAATCAGAATCTAGGATTACCTATAGTTGTCTTACCGACTCCACTACATTTATATTAATATATACTTCGTATTATCATTTACCGACTGGAAACGGCAAGCATAATGGTTCGTTGGCTGTTGTTAAAATGATGCACTCGTCATGTACTTTACACGGTGAAGGCCAGCATGGATCACTACCCTTGTAGACAGAAAAAAAAGATTTTAATTAGCATGTTATGATAACAAATATTTAGATATAATTTTACCAGAAACGTGATGCACAAAATTATGCCCGGAAGCTACAACATTGAACGAGAAACACACAACATTCAAAACTAAGGCACTAACAGTGAGAAATCCTACAAAACACAGAGTAACATCAGGTGCTCCGGAAAGGTAAACTGTTTCTGTTCCGTATACGAAATCCGTCACACTAACAGTGAGTCAATCCATTGTTCAGTCAAAACTGGTAGCGTCAAAGCTAGCTGAAATGTCCGTTTTCATTTTGGACATGGACGATGTTGTCATGGTAACGGTCATAGAATTTGATGAGGGATGAAATAGCATCTTGAACAAATCCCTGACTCGGTAGCTTTTGGGATAGTGTCTAAGCTCCATTAAAAACTTAATTTCACAGAATATCTCTATCATCAAAACGCACAGACGACTCCTATTCGGGACAAATACAACGGCAAGCGTCTCAATGCTATTAACCAATCAGAATGCAGCTTGCTTATATAAGGTGTAATTATCCTAAACATATGTAAAGTCTAAAAAAATAATGGTTTTATCTTCTGTAAATATATGTAAAATTCAAAATCATGGGTATATCACTTATCGTAAATCTATGTTAAGTCTAAATTTATCGTTGTCTAACGAATTATTTGCTGCGACTTGCAAAAGCTAATGATCGCTAATCGTAATATCATATGTAAAGACATAGTGGGCAACGCTTTGATTTTCATTTATGGTTTGTAGAATCTATAAAGTCCAGAATCTTTTCAGTCAATGACAAAAGTGATCAGAATGAAAAGACATAAATCTTCTTCATGCTCAGCTTTCTTTGTAGCCCGTTTCAACTTTTCCAAAGTAAAATTTACATCTCAACACTTTCTGGATCATTATAATGTGTTCATGTTTAAACATGCACCACGGAAATGTAATGCATAACAGAAATGATTATTTGTCATCGTATTGTTCCAACACTATGATTTAAAATGTTACTTTTTTTCGTTTTTCAATTTGTGTCAAAGAGAAATGCAATAATTTGAATTTGTTTGTAACTCAAAAAAATCATCGATGACGCTTTCATAACAGAAATTTTCCCTAAAATCCAAATTTAAAGAGTTGCTTACAGATATTAAATGTTAACAACAAGTGGTCAGATAACACAACTTACAAATTCCCAAGAGGACAAGCTGGAATACTTGAAGCCATCTTGATCTGTCAGTTTGTCGTCTGCTGTAACCCTCAGGAGTTCACAGTATAAATTTGTCCAGTGGAAATTGATTCCATTACAGCCGGAATGTCTGGTACACGACTGTAAACACGTGAAAGGACCATACTTTTCAATAGATTTCATCACGTACGACTCCATATATTTACCACCAATAAAACGTCCATTGTCAGTTCTTATTCTTTTAGAACCTGATGTGCAATCACCACTCCCAAACAACAACCAATGGTAACCAAAAGCAACAAAAAGTCTGTAAAGGCGAACTTTGTCATGCTTTGTCATATCTGAAGGGTGGTTACTGAAATGATACTATACAATTATTGACCTTGATATAGGTTGCTACTGGGATTTATCAACCTGAAAAAAAGTTATATTCACCTAGCTGAAAGCGAGGTTAATATGGCTTTTTGAGGGTTGGTAAATCCCTTTATCATATGTTTAGTAATAAATACAGACGTTTTGAATATGTGTTACAGTGCATGACGTTCATTCCGTATTCACACTATGACGTCATACCCTTTATCGCATGGCTTACCCTTTATCGCATACCCTTTTTCGAAATTTTTTTTTTTCAATTCTGCTTTTTTTATTTAAAAAAAAATCGGGTGTTAATTTTTTTTTTTGGGGGGGCAAACAATTTTTTTGGGGGGAATAAATCCTATTTCAGATGACATTTAGATTTAGAAATTGATGAAAAGCGATGAGTAAATGCACATGAGACAAAGCCTCTACAAAAACGTCTGAAAAATAAGCATTGGATCAACGCTTTTATTGTTGTTCTTCATCTTAAAGTCACCATGAGGCCTTCAACGTTACAATGAGCTATGCTCATACTTCAAGACGGCCCCTAGAACCGATTTGAGGGAAATTCATCGCTAGATGACTCTAAATACCTAATATCAAAACAACCAATTTAAACGTTGTCTTTAATACTTCAATACGCAATAATTAAAACCATGAGAAAAAACGAGTAAATAATTTTGTTTAGACATACGCATCATAAATCTTACAAATCCAAAAATGCTCTGTATAAAATCAAACACCAAACAGTAAAGTAAAGACATGAAGAACAACAATAAAAGCGTTGTTCCATTGCTGGGTTTTACCATGTATTTGTAGAAACTTTGTCTTATGTACATTTACTCCATATCCTTTCATTGTTAATACCAACACAAATATCAACAGTGATGCAAAGGTAAAGGTAAAGGTAAGTTTTATTTAACGTCGGTGAACACAACTCAACAATTAACATAAGCTCTGTACGAGCTTTTTAACCGACGGCGAGATTTTTCGACCTGTTGGCACTGATGCCGTTCTCGCACGGTCGCCAGGTTTTGTGAGGGAGGAGAGCCCAATATTCCATTGTGGAAAATCGGTGAAACCCTCGAGCTAGGGTAGTTACCTGGAACCAATGACACGTATGAGGATCGAACCCTCACAGCGATGTCCAGCGCCTTAACCACTCGGGCACCCTGCTCCAATAATACAATTGCAATACAAAAAATATTTCGGCGGCATTGAAATTCCCTGTCAATGAATTAAAAAAGATGAGATATGGGTAAACCCATATCCAAGGATACTCGATTGTTCACATACCTGTAATACCTGTACAATTTTGAAAAGGATCATTTTCAAACAAACAAAACAAAACAAAACAAAAAGATGCGTTTATGTTTATGAATTTTTTTATTTCATTTTTATAGGGTTTGTTTCTTTGGATTCTTCTTGTAGTAAGCTTTCAGGATCACCATTAGCCCTTTCTGTTTCTTAGCAATATGGAAAATTGGAGGGGAGTCAAAACTGCACACGTATTAGATAATACACAGTTAGGTTTTATTTGATTTTAATTGAATTAAATGCCTGTCAATATCTAGAGACATACAGAGATTAGCAACTACTAGAAATCGTTAACATCACGCCAATGTGATGATGCAACACTAGAATCCGTTCGGAACTCCTCGTAATTTTAGTCAAAGTTTACCTGTACGGGCACAATGTTCCGATGGTAAAGTTATTGTTTTTACTGATGCATCGTCCATGACAATTTATCAATATTCAATAAAAAACGTTTTGTTGACATTTCTGTACAGTTTTAATTAAAATTACAGTTATAGGGAATTAAAAATCGACTTAACTCACGGGAAGTCTCGCACACGCGTGTTATTACCGATTTTTACAACGGATTAACTAGGAGCTTCTAATCTTTGTCTCTACAACACTAATTTGACAGATATTTGCGAGCATAGGGGTCTTTTCTATTTCACTTTTGTTTGCTGTTTGTTTGTTTTTTTCACAATTCTAATTATTATTTTAGATAATAACAATATGACTTTTTAAACATTACACATTTTCATTCAAATCAAAGTGAACTAATACTATACGGAACGATTAAGGATTTTGAAAGACAAGACATGGCCATATCTTTTATTTCTAAAATTAATTGATATACGATGTATATCCATAATGAAATATTTCCGCTCAAACCATGTTGGTATAAGTTAACTAACATCAAGATGTAGACAGGACATACCAAGCTATTACCGTCTTAATCAGGAAATGTAACTCTGCCAATCAAGTATAAACTGGTTAACGGTGATCGTACTGGTACTTGTGTAGTATTAAAGGAGTAAACGATACGTGCTTATAATGGTTTATGAATTAAAATTTTCTTTATATTTTTAAAACTTTTTTTTGAAATTAATATATAATTTATGAAATAAATATCTGTCAAAAAAGAACTTTATAAGTATCACAAGACTTTTTAAAAGCATCTCTAAACATCAAAAGTTATATAGTTGTTGACTACACAACACACGAATTTGTTAACACCAAAACACTTGCAAAAATATGGTCATTTATTGACTAATTAATCCACAAGTACCACACGTGTGTACAGGTAAAATTGTTTATTGGGGAATCAACAATACGGGTGTGTGTCAAATTAACAAGGTCATAAAACATCACTGATGCAATTGAGACTGACAATTTTGTCTTTTTGTCCGATAAATACACAAAGAAGGTTCAATATAAGACAATGCATGAGGCTATTCTACGCGTGCCAACAATTACACGGTGTGGTGAAAAGTCATAGCAGGTGTGCGTCATTTGAGCAATGAAGTTTAAATTTACCAATATTTCATTCATCTTCTTAGGTCCATTCCTTCCCTTCAAAGCTAAGACAGATCTAGGTTATATTTTCTTGGCACAAGAAGGAAATTGACAAGACAATAAAATCAATAAAAATTAGTTGAGACGGATTCTCATTGGTTCGTCTGTTTGTATTTGATCAAGAGAATCCCTTGTAAATTTTGGTCTTTGATTTTAATTTTCGGTCATCGTAGATGTTTACTACGGAAGCCTTTTAGGGCCGTACAATTTACTTTTTCTAATTTGATTTAACAGATTATTAATTTGATATAACAGATTACTAATTTGATATAACAGATCAATAATTTGATATAACACATTATTAATTTGATTAAACAAATTATTAATTGGATTAAACAAATTATTAATTTGATATAACAGATTATTAATTTGATATAACAGATTATTAATTTGATTAAACAAATTATTAATTTGATTAAGCAAATTATTAATTTGATATAACAGATCATTATAGTTTGATTTAACAAAGTATTAATTTGATATAACTGATTACTAATTTGATATAACAGATTATTATATCTCGGGTCCAACGAATATAACCTGAAAGTAGACCATCCAATTACCATTCAATCAAAGTTTGATCTTAATTGGCCGAATAGTTTCGGATGAGAAGATTTTACATTGTTTTTCTCTTAAGGTCCTATATAAAAACTATGTCCGCTGATGGCGGCCATATTGAATGGACTTTGGGTCCAACGGATAGAATTCTGAAAGGTGGCCATCTAAGGACCATTCCATCAAAGTTTGGCTCCAATTGGCCTCAGTAGTTTCAGACGAGTATTTAATTGTTTTTCTCGTAGGGTCCTATATAAAATTCAATCTTGAAAGATGACTGCCTAAGGATCATTCCAAGAAGGTTTAGGCTAAATTAGCCATGGCATTTTTCTATTTTAAGCCATGGCGGCCATCTTGGTTGGTCGGCGGATTCATCGGATACAATTCTGAAATGGGGACCACATAAGAACATCCCTGCCAAGTTTGGTACTTATTTTGCCTATTGATTTCGTAGGAGAGGATTGAAATGTGAAAAGTTAACGGACGACGGATACTTCATGGTGGCAAAAGCTCATACGACCCTTTGGGTCAGGTACAAAAAATAGGAGGTACTTAACATATAAAAAAACAAAAATCAAACTAGAAAAAAAGTCCAACTTATCAAGACGATTACAATGAAGTACATAAAACATGAAGACAATACACACAGGTACTGTCCGGACAAATGCTCACAGTCACTGACAGCTACTCAAGTTACAAAAGGCCACCATTTTATTTTAACTTGGATTACGGAATCCTTTCTGAGATCTTTTTTAATAAATTTTAAGGATGATAGTTGGGTGTTCATTCCCTACTTCCATAAGTTCTGAGCAGATGACGAAAATTATGTTTTTCCAATAGGGTCCAATGTTAAACTATGTTCCTTACTGGCAGGTATGTTTTGTGTTGTATGTAGCTTAACGGGTTGAGAGGCTGACTCCCCCTTCACCCTGATGTCTTGATAAACCTGTTCTCGTCTTGGATTTTGGCTGAAATGTTGAAATTAGGACGTTAAACGCCATTCGATCCATCAATCAATTTTTATTGCTTTTGCAATTTGTCAGAAACTAGAGGAATAATATAATGAAACCTCATTCCGAACATTGACAATATTAATACCGAAGTTAGTGTTGCAATCCGGAAAGGCTACCTTTCCATATTGCAACATCGAAGTAAGAAGTAAGAAGTTAGAAGTAAGAAGTAAGAAGTTAGAAGTAAGAAGTTAGAAGTAAGAAGTAAGAAGTTTGAAGTCAGAAGTAAGAAGTTAGAAGTCAGAAGTAAGAAGTAAGATGTTAGAAATATTTTGAAAGATATACGACACTACGTATGTAGAGCAGGGAATGAACATCCAACTCCCATCCTTAAAATTTATGGTGCACCTCTTCACTTGCCTAGTATTCCAGGAGGGGTAGATTTTAATGCTGATTTTTGAAAATTCTAAAACGAATGTGAGGTACTTTCAGTACTCTTCTCTAAAATAATATTATCCAGAAAACTTGGAAACTGCATGTATCTAAATCTCTATGTGTTAAAGGTTAATGCACACCTTTTCCCGTTTTTTTTTTTTTTTTTTTTTTTTTTTTTTTTGATTGGACAAGATGCAAATATTACACACCAAAATACACTACCGTGTTCACGTTAAGGAATCCTTGCAACAGTCCCGTAGTATGTAGGTAACAAATTGCAAGGCGGACTCGCCCTTCATCATTCATGTCATTAATCTAATCACGTGGAAAATCTGTTCTCGTCTTGGATTTTGACTGAAATGTTGAAATTTGGACGTTCAACGCCATTCGATCCATCAATCAATTTTTATTGCCTTTGTATATTAGTTATAAACTAGAGGAATAATATAATGAAACTTCAGTCCTAACATTGACAATATTAATACCGAAGTCAGTGTCGCGTAGCCTTTCCGGATTGCAACATCGAAGTAAGAAGTAAGAAGTTAGCAGTAAGAAGTTTAAAGTTAGAAGTAAGAAGTTAGAAGTAAGAAGTTGGGAGTAAGAAGTAAGAAGTTAGAAGTAAGAAGTAAGAAGTTAGAAGTAATTAAGGAGTTAGAAGTAAGAAGTACTAGAAGAAGGAAATATTTATATAACAACATATGAAGCAGGGAATGAGCTCCAAGCTCTGATCATTAAAACTGGATCGTTCATCCCTTAAAAATAAACAATTGCAAGTCATAATATTCTAGAAGGGGGAAGATTTAAGGATGTATTGACACCGCTCTGAGTTAAAATCCAGCAAATGTGTACGTATCCATGCATCCACTTCCTTGATTTTCTGGACTGGATAAGATGTTCCTCCCAATCTTATCACTCTTACCTTGATGAACTAAGTTCCACCATACAATTTATATCATGTCGAAAGGGTTGTATAAAAAGAGGATGAACAAAAACCAAATCAATCTTTTCCGATTGCAAGAATTTATCTTCCAAGGACTATGCAAAATTGAACACGATTTCCTATATATGAAGTTTTCTGTCAATTGAATAAGTTTATATTTCAAAATTCACACCCTAAACTGTCGTTATATAAGACATAAAAGGGGTTCTTGAAGGTGTCCCGGCCCTATTTTGGAAAAAATACCCCTTTGTCATAGGCTTGATGCGTGACTTCATAGAATTTTTAACGTGAAAGCCACAAATTTATAAGATTGATGACATGCATGATGGATTCTTCAGGACCCAGATAATACAAAAATACAAGGCCTTTGACGCCCAAGAAGTATGAAACCGTAGGTAAGGCTAACCCCTCCCCTCAACTCCTTTATCCAGTGGTATTCAAAATCACTCCCTCCCCAGTGTTTCTCTGTTCCCAAATTTATTGTTATCGTCTTGAATTATAGTTCAAATGTTGCTAGTAGAAGGTCTAACACCATTTAAGCTATCAATCAATTATTATTGATTTCATGGTCATAAACTATGAAACTCTCAGTCCTAACAAAACTGACAAAATTAAATACCGAAGTCGATGTTGCAATCCGTAAAGGCTACCTTTCCGGATCGAAACATCGAAGTAAGAAGTAAGAAGTTAGAAGTAAGAAGTAAGAAGTAAGAAGTTAGAAGTAAGAAGTAAGAAGTCCCCTTCCGGCTTTCGTAGTTGTGTTATTACACATAAGGTATGTATTTTCAATATCCATATATATTTTATGTTAAGGATGGTCACTCCTCGGGTTTTGGAAATTGCCTCTGACTTTCGGAACTCTCTTACTTTATCCACTGCATTAGAAAATTTTGAACACTGACCCCCACCTTCTTTTTTTAAATATGATTGCGTACATCTTTAATAGGCTTATGACAAAATTTGATTAAATTTTTTATATTCCTTCATTGCACTTAAAAGGTTTATTGTTTAATGCAAAGTGAATGAAAAGTCTTGAGAACTCTCGGTTTCCGTTTCGGGAGCTTGAATTTCAAAAACGGACACACTGACCAATCAATATGTTTTGCTTAAAATGACATGTGATTGATGTTCTAATAAATGAAAATATCAATTCTAAAACCTTGATATAATAAAATGGAGGATGACCATCCTTGATTCAAATTTGTTGACGACCCCGCATCCAGTAAAAATAAGTGACATATAGTGCAGCGGCCAAGTCAATAAAAGTGGCTTAATTTAGGAGTTTAATGCACTCTCCTAACACACAGCTAGTTTTTTATTTCTGTTAAACTCTGATGTGTCTACTTTCATTTTCAAGAGGTCGTCTATGATTCGTACGGCACGATTTTGTAAAATTCCCATTTTAAATGAGGAGGGGTTATTTTAAACTTGTTTTTTTTTTAATTTTAAACCCGCGCGATCTTATTTCATAAATGTTGCAATCTATTTAATCTAAAATTATATGAATTATTTACATCATATTTTATGCAATTTCAACATTGTTAATTCGCATTTTAGGTTTTTTTCGGCGGCGGAAACAAAAGTGTAGTAAACATTTTTTAAACCTTAATAACTACGTATATGCACCATCTTTTGTCCACAGGTAGCTGATGGTGTGAGCTTTCCAGCATCACATTTCAGATGACCTCGACCTAGTCTTCAAGGTTCAATGACTTCATAAAAATTGCGATATAGTTTCACACACAAAATGATTTCTCTGGATTTGTAATACTAAGATCGATTATATTTAGTAATTGTTGTATCTAAGTCGGCACTCGCTGCTGCTTGTCCATTGACCTCGACCTCATTGCATGGTTCAATGAGTTTGTAAATATTCAGACATATTACATATTATTATTTTTTTAAAGTCAGTTTCTTAGATATTTTAATGTATAGACATACAATATTTTTTCTATTGCTACACCTTGGCGGGTGCATGCTAGTCTGACACATGTCATGTAGCCTTGAACTCAATTTCATGGTTCACTGCTTTTATCACTACCTTAATAATTATTTCTCCTTAGCTACATATTTGGTCTATTGCTACATCTAGGTGGGTGCTTGCAAGTTTGATACCTGTCATGTAGCAATGACATAAATTTAAGGTTCATTGATTTTGTTCATTTCTCATTGTTGATGATACCTCAGTTTTTTATAGGGGTTCACACTGCTAGTGCTTTAGTTTTGTGACGTTCTTGTTCTTTTTTTGTTTATTTGTTTTGTCTTTGTCATACTGTCTCAATTCATGTTGCTGTGGGTTTCCGTGATTTTGGAATCTATCCTTTCCTTGTTTCTTGTTTTGGTATTCGTTTGCCGATGTATTCTCTGTAACAGGAACACTTAAAGGCATTATATTTGGTTTTTGCGACATCTAGCAAGTCTAGCATCTAGCACATGCAAGTCTGACACCTGTCATTTGATTAAAAATACTTGCAAGAACAAATTGCCCACACCTAAACAATTACTTGGTCCAAATGCATATGAAAATTAAGATCTTTGTCCTATATGCGATTTAGATGAATCCAAAAATACGGAACATTTTATGTTGACATGCTCAACGCTTGAGCACATAAGAATAAAATATTTTGATATTTTTAACATTTTTGCTTCCGATACTGAACCTTAATTCATGGAACTCTCGCCAGGTGCCAAAATTATGTTTTTAATTGGCGATATAGGCTATGCTTTAAACATTGATGTTGGAAAGTTGTACGATTTACGTGGTAGGATGTTCTTATTAGAAGCTTTTAACGTTCGTAAAAGTATTTTAATTTCTGGTGATGCAAAATGTGAAATTTCATGAAATTTATATATGTGTATTCTGATGTAGTTTACCTTTGATTCTGTAAATGCAATTCCTTAAATAATGAACATTTCTAAATATATTTCTTGGTGTACATTGTAAATGTATATATTGAAATTTTATTTAATTGTTTTATGATTAGACGCAAAGCCACTCTTTCCCTTGTGACTGGTGCCCTCGATGCAAAGGGGTAGTTTGAAAATATATATATAAAAAAAATCTATCTTCTCTACCAAATGACATAAAACCCCACTCTCGCTTTAAGAAGTGACCGCCGATAGAACGATTCTAGATTGAAAGAATGTTTTGTCGTCAAATCAGAACAAGCAAACTCTTATCCGATTCATTGGATTATACACACTGAAGTATCACGAAACCTTCTGGAAAGTCTTTTTTAAATCGGGCAAGCTGTAGTTCTTGCTGGCACTGTCATTGATTCCAAATCAGTGAAAATTATTGACAAAAGTGGATTATCTTATTGTTCTGATTGTGTAGATAACAGAAAGAAGCCGACACAAGAATTGTACTATAAACTGTGCGCATTGACAGACTTTTCAAGCAAAAGCACCAGAAAGGTCAGATTATTGTCAATAACAGATATCTTTGTTCTTTTGGTTCACTTCTTTCTTGAAACGAAAACACAGCCGAGCTCTTGTTACAGGTTTGAACATTGAGCAGCAGCAAATGCAGTGGAAGGTATATTCCAATTCATGACATAAGCGCTCTGTTGTTACTACTTTCATAAGTATCCTTCCTGCTGTCGATGCATTATCAGACTGTGATATAACCTCCGACTTTGAACAAACTACGAGTATGATTGTCCAACACAAAAGGCTCCAGATTAATTATCCTGCCCCCGTGCGAGGCAGCTTTCAGACAGTATAAAGCTCATTTAAATTTTGCAGTTGGAGTGAACATATGTGTTATGGTCTCATGTTCATTTACTCCATATCCTTTCGTAAAAAAGCATGTCCTGAGATAAGCATTACAAACAAAGATTTGGGTGCCATCATGTCAAGCGAAACCCTTAATAGGTTCACCACTATTGTATGGATGGAGAGGAGGAAAGCTCCAAAGAGCTTGTATTCTGAGCTGTGTTTTTCCTTGATCTTCATCTTGAAATTGACAACAGAGGTAGACTTCAAACTGAGCTGTACGACAAACGCAATGACTGAATTTTTCCAATAGTCAGCTTTCCTTTCCTTTGAAGCAACATCCCAATAGCACTGGCATACGGAATTTACATCTCCTAACTCATTCGCTATTCAAAAGCCGGCATGTGTTCGATACAGTGACTTCATAGAGCCTTTATAAAGCGCGGTTGCTAACAAATAGGCTACTTAAATAAGGGTATGTTGCCCAAAACTTGGAAGGCATCCCTCCAGAAGTTTAACGGTCGACATCACCATTCGTAGACCGCTGTGGAATATCTGTTTCCCAGATGACAACAGATCTTTCTCTTAAAAGCTTAATTATTGTTCCCTATACCGGATTTGACATGTTCAACACGACGGGTGTCTTATGAGAAGCAGGAGAGGCTTACTTTACCGGCGTACCTGATCTCACCCGTGGTTTTTATTGGGTCCGTGTTATCAATCTTTGTGTGTGTGTCTTCATTTTTTCTTTTCTGTGCCGTACTGATGTTGTGACTCTGTTTCTGTATTGTTTCCGATGTTGCCATTGTCCTTTCATTATCCGTTTTGGATTGACGATTCGGATCTCACTTACTTTACTTTGCCAAGGAAACGAATCTTGTTGTAATGCTTTTTGCTTTTTTGTAATGTTAAGAGACCCTAGACCATGATAATTATTGGTGTATATATGGATTGATGTATGCCTTGATTGATTGTAGAAACAAGAATTTAAGTTGACATAAGTGAAACCGATAAATCGTCTCAAAAACATATTTACTTGTTTTTTGTAACTTTGTTAAAATTGGGTTTCCTAATTAAAACTCAGGACAGGG
This sequence comes from Modiolus philippinarum, assembly GCA_002080025.1. Lineage (NCBI taxonomy): Eukaryota > Metazoa > Mollusca > Bivalvia > Mytilida > Modiolidae > Modiolus > Modiolus philippinarum. Next base: position 49,496 of record MJUU01017618.1, on the reverse strand, counting down.
AATGTCTTATTTGTTAACATTAAATACACAATTCGTCGTTCATAATTACAACGGTGTAGTTGTAAATGCATCACATATATTTACCTGAAAGACTGTGGTGAGGTCAAGTTTATAAAAGCTCCATTCGTACTAAATTATCGCTGAAGAGTGAAAAGGGGTTAATATAACATGCTTTTAATTTTCAATATATGGCATCGAATGGGTTTTTTTTTCCTTTTTTCCAGATTTTGATGAAAATCTACAGTACAACGAGACCCTTAGTGCAGGTGTGCAAAAACATGAAATATGGTTAATATTGCATTTGATGAGAAAGCACTTTACAACATTCACATGTCAGGTGATTTTGTGTAGGAATAGTCTTATCATGTTAATTAGGAAATTAATGAACATTTTGATAATTTTTAAGGTCAAGGTCATCTTACATACAACTTAAATATAATATCATTCTCCAAAACAGAATTATTGTTGTTGACGTAATTTTTACGTCATATTTTCGGATTCGGTTAGTTCCTATTAATACTTTGACTACAATATACACTCTAATATTTCATATACTTTTATGTAAGATAGAATATTTTTTAATATAATTATTTTGTCGGTTTTTATAAATTCAAATAAAATTCTGATGGTAGCGATCTTTGATCCTGTTTTTTGCCTAATGGTGCCATGGAATATTTCAATAAAAATGTGCTTTATTGTTTCTGCTTTGTAATGATATATACTACTCAACAAAAGAAACGATACACAGTTAATTTTGTAAATATTTTTGTATTTCACAATTTAAAGTTTTTATTTTAGTGTATTAATGTATTCAACGCCAAAACGCATTTCTTTATTCCATTTTTAGATCTTTTCCGAAACGGATAAAACGAAAATCCGGAATGGAATTTTTTCGCCCTATGATCGAGTTTGCCGTTAACGGACGGATGATTTTAATTGTTTGATGTCCGGGACACTTCATCAGATTAACAATTTGCCATTTCAAAAAGTTGAAAACAATGTCTCATTTCGATGCCCCGTTCAATCCAAAATCAACGTGAACAATGGATTATCGCGATCAGATTTTTGCACTCTCAATTAATCGTTATACGAAAAGAAGAACAAACTAAGGAGTTTTGATAAATCTGAAGCAAATGTGCCAATCAAATGATTAGTCACGTGACAGCGGGGCCTGTGAGACGTCACAACGTCAACATCGCGTAACACGCTTTTACACTTATGAGAACGGAAGTTGAAATCGGAAAGTAGGTCTGAGGGATTCATGATCGACATAACAACAGAATTTGGAAGTCAGCCGGTTCGAAAATGTGATGCTTTGGTAAAAAGAAAATAAAGACACTCTCGCTATTTAGGTCTGCAAAAAGAAATTCCGGATAATGACCTTGACCGTGACCGGAGAGGGTTCAGACATTTTTGGGCATAAAGTTAAATTTTACGTGCAAAAAATACATTACATCTACGAGTTGTGGTTCTCTGCTGGAAATTTAAATGTTAATATTCATAAAATCTGTGTATCGTTTCTTTTGTTGAGTAGTATATAAATCAGGTATGTGTTCGATGAGTACATTAAATCATTTTTTGAACATGCTTGGCCGCTGCACTATTATAGAAGGCCTTTGAAAGGTAATCCGAGTTATTGCATTGTTAATATATGTTCTTTTGTGTTGTATGATTATTACGTGATTGATCTATAAAATGTCCAAACAGGTTCGGTTGTCAATATCTCGTAAAGCTACAAGGGGGACTGATTGGACGAAAAGCTTAATATGCCAGACAAAGATGAAACATTTATGTCACCATCGGATCCATCAGATGAAAGTAAATCAAAGAATATACCAGAGTTTAGCGAATTAAAGAAATTCCTGTTCCTTTATATGTTCGATGAGTCGATGATAGTCAAGCAATAAATAGTACCCTTATATGAAATAAAGTTTATTTTCACCATTCATGTCGAATCATGTTAAGTAATACTAAAGGATGAGTGGCAGTAAGACCCATTTTTGGCCCAAGATTTACCATGAAACTAAAACTATACAAACAGACGTCTTATGTTCCTGAAACATTGAACAAATATAGGGCTTTATGAAAATGATAAAGCTTTTTTCCATATCAGTTTGATTCTCATGATAATCAGTTAACTCAAAAGCTATATTTTTGGAAATAGTCAGAATTTCATAGATATTTGCTGTGTTTTGCACATTTTTGTGCTTTGAAAAATATGGGCACATCTGAATAACAACTTCATATTTAGTCAAAATGTGTAAAATGGTGAAATACATCATTTCTGAAAGTTTGAAGTTGTTGATTGCATGTGCCCCATGTTCACTTAAAGAAAATTTGCTTTGAGAACATTCAAAATTGCAGATTTTCTGATTTTCTTTCAAAAAGACGACTCCTTGTGATGTCACAATAACGTCAAAATGAAAGGAATTCGTATTATTATATGTTTTCTTTGTAGCCAGATGTAATAGTTAATATTTCCCATAAATATCACACTATTTTAAACAACTTGATTTTTTTGGGCCAAATATGGGTCTTATTGCCACTCATCCTTTTAAAGAGCTAGAAAAAGGAGGACAGTTGAGGTTAAAGATTGAAGAGATTCATCAAGGTTTATGAGAAAGACCACTTCTCAAGAAAAAAAAACGGCTTTCTGTGCGAAGAAGAGACTCAAATAACAGACCTGAGAGAGAGAATGACAATGCAGTTAAATGAGAGATTAAATCTCTGTGCAATAGCATTGCAAGATAAGGAGCTGCTGGCAAAGGTAAGTGCTGTAGACGTTGTTGCACGAGACTTCAAGTACCACCCCGCATGTTTGACAGCACTGTACAACCGAGAACGGAAAGCACTAGAGGATCGTGATGCACCAAGGGAGGAAGGTAATGAAGTGTATGGTGACGAACTCGCATTTTCCGAACTCATTACGCATCTAGTTGACACACAGAAAGCTAAAGCAGAAGGTATTGTGTTTAAACTTTCATCTTCGGTATCAAAAATAAATAAAACAAAGTTAAAAGAAAGGATACTTACTAAACTACCAGAGCTGCCGGTTTATCAGAGAGGTAGGGAAGTAGTGTTTGTGTTTTAAAAAGATGCATAATAGGCTATAGTAACAGCCTGTGAATATACAGATGCTCTGCATTAAGCTAAGGCCGCCGATATTGTTCGTAAAGACATGAGTGAACATAAGATTCAGTTCAAAGGAAGTTTTATCACCGACTCGATGTAAGAAGCTATTCCAAGCTCACCTTTGGAACTAGTCTCAATGATTGAACACGGACCTGACATGGAATCCCACCTAGAAAACGGGGTTACTGATTCCGACATTGCGAATGTCCAATTATTGCTGTTCAATTATCACTAAAAAGCCAATAAAGACCAACACATACGCCAAAGACACTCATCAGATCGTGAACCACCGTTTGCAGTTTGCGTTGGACTCTTTCTATTTGCAAAAAAAAAGAAAGGAATCGCTTTGATATTCATTTTCAGCATGGCATTTGTATTTCATACGACCGAGTATTGGAAATCTCGACAAGGTTTGAAAATTAAGTCATTCAGAAATTTTTAGAAGAAGTAGTTAGCCCGCCAATTCTACTAAAAAGTGTTTACCACTTCAGTTGATGATACTTTTGACCACAATCCGTCTTCAACAACTGCAGTGACCTCATTTCATGGAACAGGAATATCTGTTTTTCAACATCCCACAAATACTTACAGAACTGAAAGGCGTGACTATACATTTCACACCCAAAAGCTTGCATCAAAGAATCTGAATTTTACACCAGCATCCCACCTGTTTATCTAAAGTCTAAACCAACACCTCCGATAGTTCAAACACCGGTTATACTTCATGACCAGGAATACCTCATACAAAACCTAAGATATGAATATATTTGGCTTCAACATATAAGTCTACAATCATTACAATAAAGCATGCTATGGATAAAGTAAGAGAAATAATTAAGTTTCTACATCCTACTCAAACGCCTGTTATGACAGCCGATCAGCCTCTGTTTGTTTTCGCCAAGCATATTCAATGGCAGTGGCCTGACTTGTATGGAGAAGAGAAATTTGTGATAATGTTTGGAGGTCTTCACATAGAAATTGCAGTATTGAAACTGTTAGGTGGTTTATTAAAGGGATCCGGATGGGTAGCTGCACTGGCAGAGGCTAAAATTGCATCTTTATGTTCTGCCGAATCTTTCCTTACGGTATCAAAGGTTCCAGAGGCAAAGCGAGCCCATCCAATACATCATTTTCTCTTTTTAAGTTGATGAAACAAGCCTTTCGAAACTCCACTGAAAATCAGTCCGAATTAAAAGATGTTGTAGAAAAACGAATGTCCACAGTTTCAATTTTAGGGATTGATATTGAATTTGAATTGAAATTGCTTGTTCTCTCCTTCATACGGTCGTTTAGAGAGTCAGATTTTCAAATTTACATTGAAGTCTTACAGAATTGATTCCATATTTCTTTGCATTCGATCACCAAAACTATGCTAGATGGTTACCAATTCATCGGCGAGACATGCTTTCCCTTGAAAAGAGTTATTCTTGTATATTTACAAAAGGGGTAATCTCACAATCAAGAAAACGAAAAGTAAGTTTACCTGCATCGCAACCGACCAAGTCCACGAGCAAAAAAAAATGATGTTTTAAAGGGTGATGGGGGCACAATAGGCTTCACAGAACCGTCAGCTCTTCGAATGTGGACAATAGCTGAACCAGAGATCAGGCGCTTTGGTTGACGAATTCTCAAGGGTTAGTGTGAAAGTCAAGAATTTACACACCGAGAAGTAACATATGCAATGCAAAAACAATTTTTTGAAAATACTGGAAAGGTGAAGAAACATTAACCAGGATTACTGTTTATACTGAAATCCTCTAAGAATGCACTGATCTTGAGATTAATGTATCTATTCAAAGATAAATGTCATCTCTTTTTAGAGCACCGACCTTGATTTCAGAAAAATTAAAAGCTTTTTAACTACACCTGGCTTCACCCCATGAAGTTTTTGCTGCAGCTTTAATTTCTAAAAACTTCTTCCTATTACACTACTGGGGATGATGAATGAGTTAGGGTTAATGCTATTATGTCAGGGTTGGGGTTGGGGTTAGGTTAAGCCTTTGATAGGAACAGAGTTAAAATAAGGGTAAGGGATAGTTTTATTGATAGGTGTAGGATTAGTGATAAAGTATTCTTTGCTACTTAGTGTTAGTGTTACTGATAGGCATTTACTTGTCTACAGTATGAAAATCTTTTTCGTTCAGGGTTAAAAATGGGACTAGAACTTAGGTGAAGGTTATGGTTAGATTGGTGATGAGGATAAGAGTAAAGGTTAGCGTTGTTGTTACAGTAAGTGTTAGTGTATGGTAAGGGGAGGGTTAATGATTGCAGTAAATCAATTGGGAGTTAGAGTTTGGGTTAGGTAATTGTTAAAGGTTACAGTTAGAGTAAAGGTGTGAGTTAAGATTAAAGTAAGGGTCATCGTTAGTTTTAGGATAAAGGTTAAGGTGTAAGGTTTGGGTCAGGGTAACATAAATTTAGAGCTAGTGCGAAGGTTTAGGGTAAACTTGTTGTTAATCCAGTTATTATTTATTTTAGGATAATATATTTAGTTACACTTATGGTGACGGAAAATGTCTAATGTTAACTCTAGGGTAATTAGTACGTTTAAGGCTACTGTTAGGGTTGGGCAAGTAATAGTTATAGTGTTAACTTCCCCTTAATTGATATATTATATCTATCAACATTACATAGTTTGAATTTGAACAGTCAGCTGTTGACCTGTCGACTATTCAACACTACAAAGTATGACAGTCAAATGTCGATCTGTCAACCTCTTACTAGCCAAAACTATATGGTATGACTATCCACTGTCGACCTGTCCACCGCTGACCAGTTAACACTGTGTCGTCTGACTGTCAACTGTCGACCTGCCAACCGCCGACATCTAAATAATGTATGATTGTCAACTTTCAACCAGTTCAGGATGTTTTCTGGTCGATTTTTAATAAAACAGGAGTGAGATAAATGTTATTTTTGTCAAAAAAAAAGAAATATGATTAATCAAAGGAAAAAAATTGATAGGTGACCAATGTAGTTGTAGAAATACAAGTGCCTCCAGTAATGGCGGGAAATGAACTGCTCTGAATTTTTCATTAGCAATGGTTATCTATTAATGAATGTGACAAATAACTCCACTTACATAAAATTTGTCAGTATGCTCCAAAAGATGAATAAAATGAAATTATTAAAACTTTTTATTATCACGAAGCAAAAAATTATAATGCTTTTTAATGGCTTAATCCAGAGAATTCCGAAAAATATGATAGAAATACAAACACATGACCAATATGTTGTCTGACTGTCAACTATTGACCTGTCAACCGCCGACTAGTAAACTTTTTAATAAAACTGTCAACAGTTGACCACCGACCACTTTACAATTATTTCATGTCTTTGAAGGAAACAGCAAAAACTATTGGCCCGAGGTGATGGAAATTACTTGCGAATGGTTCCCTGAGACCGAAGGCGCGCAAGTCATTTCCAGCATTTGATTGATAATTGTTTTTACTATTTCCTGAAACTTGGAAAGAAATAACTATTTTATTAACTTATATGAGCAAAAAAAAACCTTCCAGTATTTAAATTACGTTGCACTGCGCGATAATTTTGCGAACGGAACAGTTCAACAAGAAATTGTGAAACAGTTCAGCATTCCACCCGACATTAAAATTGTCATGAAAATGGTTTCAAATCTTGCATATGAAAAATTATAAATATAAGTAAATAAACACTATTTTCTCTGACTGTCAACTGTCGACCTAATAATAGCCGTTGGGTAAACTTTTAAATATAACTGTCAACTCTGGTCCTGTCACTGACTAGTCAAAACATTAAAGTAAATGTATAACGAGGTAGGTACGAAGTGAAAATCTTAGTAATCGGTGCCCTCCTCAGATTGCACGTTTTTATACAATCTGCACTCCCATCTTGCATTTTTTGCAACATACGCCCGGGCGCAAATTTCATTGGGAGAGCGCAGATCGCAAGTGTTTTGGCGCAAATTGTAAGTATTGGGGTGGATATTGCATCTGCATTTGCTGCTCCTACACATGGAGAACATAGTATTTTACGTAAATGATATACTTGTAACCAGGCAAAAATACACAAATTGCCGAGTTATATGTGAATTAAATAACCCTAGCCCTTTCCCATGATTTAACTCAAACACTTTCCCTGACTATAACCCTAACCCTTTCCCTTAATATAACTCTAGCCATTTCCCTGACTATAACTCAAGCCCTTTCCCTAATCCAACCCTTTCCTTGAATATAGTCCTAACCCTTTCATTACTATTGAGTATAACCCTTACCCTCCTCTGCTATAAACCTAACCCTTTTTTCTGAATATTACCATACTTTCTGCAGGAAGCTGACCTGGAGTTATCAAGGAATTCTTGCAACCTTTGGCAAGCAATTTCTTTTTTATTCGTTTTACAAGAAATACATCTGATTATATGAAGCATCTACTGTATTATATTTTCAAGTTTATATTAAAATTACCGTTACCAATGAACCAAAATTCAAACGAGAGGCTAGAACAACTACGGAAACTATGTAGCTGATACCTTTAGCATAGCCATCATTTTACAACATATGACGTCCTAAAAATTCAAAAGAACGGGAAGAAAAGTGTAATCAATAGAGAGGTGCTGCAATGAAAAGCCGACTTTATTTCGAGTCGCTAACATGGTTCGATAAAAAAAAATTCTACAATGCATAACGTTGGCTGAAAAAAATATTGTGTGGTCATCAAATAGCTGCAAAAACATTTTTCATTGTATAAAACTTGTCAACATTGGGAGAATTTGACATATGAACTTATTAAAGTAGTCTAAAGAAATAGGAAATAAAAGACGATAAACAAGTTATCTGAATATTGAAAGCTTTGATATTGTATAATATCATCCCGCTCGCCAAAATATACACCTGTCAAATTCCAGATAACATATGCTTTCAAGGCACGTATAAGAAGATTTTCAAGCCAATCTCACGGAAATTATCCAGGTTTGACGCTCATTCTCTTTTCCATAGTAAGTTTTATTTAAGAATTGAATGCAATATTTTTAGCTGTATTTGGAGTGTTAAATCGTGGATCGTAGAACCTTTGAAATAGCGCTGTTACACGACTTATTATTACATTCCGTAAATAGAATGCAAGTCTTCACGCAAGGTTACTCTATGAAAATTTTGGTTAGTGCACCATTTCTTCTTCTTGATTACTTGTTGTCAATGAGTCGCGTGCTTTTGTCTATTCAATGACTGATAAAGTGTAATGAGGGAAGTACTTTTAACCAATAAAAACGATTATTTCAGTACAAAGCAGTATAAATGTAATTATTGTTCTGTAACCGTACATAGCCGAAAATATATAAGAAATAGTCAATAATAATTAGTAAAAAAGACGAGAATTTAGATTGTAGATATCTGCAGAGAAATTTCTCCAACAAACAAGCACACCATAGATAATAGTAAAAAATATATAATCTCAGTACCAGATCAATGTCGCAAGGCTGAAACAATAATAACTACACACAGAGCGACGTCCACACAGATTATCCAAAGGATTGGGTGAAGTATACTGTGTGATATATGACAACACACTGTTTTGTCTTGGATTAAAATTGCATTTATTTATTTATTCAAAGAGCTTTGGTGTAAAATTAAATATTATAGCTAATTGCTAGGAAATGTAAATGTGGTATTTCCATATAGCAATCAATGAAACAAACCGAGTGGGTTTATCGCAATACCCATAAAATTGTTTTGGAATTTTCGCATTGAAAAGTAACAGTTTTATCCAGCTGTGTAGAAGTTTACATTTGGGATCAATCACTAGTTGATAGGAACCTGTGCTCAAAACAGAAGGGCTAAGTATTTCTCAAAATAAGAAAATGAAAAGTGTTTTTGGCAGTTCGCATGATCACATGTAAACAGACGACTAAATATATGGTCAAACTGCGTTAAAATGAAAAATGTACACATACTAAATCAAAAATAAGATATGAATTCTAAAAATAAAAGAAAAATAACTTCTATGGTTTATTTTTTTTTTTAGAATTCATATTTTTTATGTTATAGATGTGTTTATATATATATATATATATATTTACCTTTTAACGCAGTTTTATCAGAGTTTCGTTTAACAAATAAAAAGAATGGATACAAGTGATTTCTATCTCTATTCTTCTCGAAAGATAATATATGCAAGGCTCTATTGTGTCGACAGATATGATCGCCTAGGCGACCAAATATAGTGATTGCCGTTTTTGGGCCAACACATCATTTCTTGTTAGCGACTGTTAGCGACTGGAAAAATATTGCAATTTTTACGTTTTCGATGTTGAATTCTTTTTTCTTCCGTATTGTTTTCGACGAAAAGGGCCTAAATATCACCCATCTTCCAAAATAAACCGGCCAGATTCTATTCATATCATTACAATGCAGCCACTCATTATTATAAGCGAAAATGCAGAATAAACATGCTCTTAATTTGTTCGAAGTAAAGTTATTACCAAAGTCACCGACAAACAAATTTGTATCAAGATAATTATAATAAGCCACCTCCTAAGCTATCTGTTAAGTCAAAATTTAGAGAACTGAACAAAAAGGATGTATTTGTACTTGTTGACAAAGCTTCCAACAAAGTTTCTATTATTTGAAAGAAATACTATATCGATGTCAAACAAAACACATTGGCCAAGACTAATACTAATACTAAGACTAATACGGTTTAACCCTACCACTGGCTTCTGCTAGTGTCGGTACCAAGTCCGGCTATCCCGAGTTCCTATCGTTATTTATTTTTTTCTCTTGTTTTCATTATTGCTTTTTTGGTGCAGTTTGCTTGTAAATTTTGGCATGTGATTGTAGTTCCTGGTCATTTTAGGTGTTTACTGTTATCCGGCTTTTGTAATTCCATTTAATTTGTTTAATTCCAAATTTGGACAACTAATTAAATGGTCATTTGAATTTTATGGTGTGCAGTTCATGTGTTGTGTAACACAAGTAATGAACCTAATAGATGTCTCACCCGTCCCCGATTGGCCTCCTAATTGATGTGAAATCTAAGTAAACTAATGAGAAAGATGAAATTGCTCACAAGACGGTGAAATTTAGGTCACTGACAAATGCTATATAGCAGGCCTTAATATTTATGTACTTCCAAGGACCAACCAACAAACAAATATCATTGACCTACCATTGATACATCATGAGAAACAAGACATGCTCGCTAGACCATGAAATTTAGGTCACAGGCATAAGTCATATGGCAGACTGTCAAGCACTTTCCACGACAAACCAATATACAAAATATCATTGACCTACCACTAATAGATGAGAAACTTAACATGTTCACCAGATCATGAAATTAAAAGTCACCAGCCAGTTTGACATGTATCACCCAAGAGAAACCTACATAATAAATATATTGATGTACCACTTATAGTTATTGAGAAATGGACTTAATTAGACAAACTCAACATTGCCATTAAACCGTGACATTGAAGTAAAGGACAAAAGTCGCCTGCAAGACTGACATGTACTACCCAAGACCAACCTACACACTTAATATAAACCACCTACCATTTATCGTTATTGAGAAATGGGCTTAATCAGGCAAACTTAACATGACCACTAGACCGTGAAATTGAGATTAAGGAGAAAAGCCATATGCATGTCAGACTGACATGTACTATTCAAGAACAATCTACATACTAAATAGTTAAGTAATCAGACAAACTTAACTTTGCCACTAGACCGCGAAATTGAGGTCAAGGACACATGTCATATGCCAGACTAACATGTACTAGCCAAGATCAATCTATATACTTAGAATTAAGGACTTAAGCAGAGAAACTTAACGTGACCACTTCACCGTAAAATTGAGGTCTAGGAAATAAGTCAGCCGCCACACTAATACAATCTATGTACTACCAAAGACCAAAACTACATACCAACCTTTCACTTATAGTTATTGAGAAATGGACTTAATCAGAGAAACTTAACATGGTCACTAGACGTGAAATAGAGGTCAAGGACAAAGTGATATGCCAGACTGACATGTACTACACAAGACCAATCTACATATCAAATATTATCAATCTACCACTGCCAGTTACTTAGAAATGGATTTAAACAGAGAAACATAACGTGACCTCTAGAAAGTGAATTTTTTAGATCAAGGACAAAAGTCATACGCCAGACTGACATGTACTACCCAAGACCAACCTAAATACTAAATATTATCAACCTACCACTTCTACTTATTGAGAAATGGACTTAAGTAGAGAAACTTAATGACCACTGGACCATGCAATTGAGGTCAAGGTAACTTGACTTTATGTGTACTACCACTGGACAAAATATGATGTTCCTACATCGAAAGGTTTTCAAAATATCCTTATCTAGTAAAAGTTAACGCTGTCGCCGTCATCATACTTTGCACGCCTATGTCTCGCTTTCTGCAACTTTCGTCGCGGGTGAGACAAAAAAACAAGCTTTCTTTTCTAATATTACGTACAACAATCATTGCTCCTGGACATGTGATGATATGATTAGGACACTTAATCTTTTGTAGGACATTTTTGTTCGATTTTGAAATGTTGTTCATCAGCAGGTCATTGGAATTCCCAAAGGTGCAAATTGTGACTTGTCATTGTAGATCTTTTTTTTCTGTTCTGTTTCAAACGGGACAATACAAAATGGAACCATAAAAAATTGTGATCAACTTATATAACAGCAAGTTTATTAACGATCGCCTTACTATTGACAATTCCTAGTTATTTCAATGAAATACTATATCTACGTATAATAAGGACATCTACCTTAAAGAACTTACTTTGAATAAAGCCAATTCTAATAATCATCATTGTCCGTTCTTAGACATCAATTTTGATATAACGAATGGTAAATTAGATACTAAAATTTATGATAAAAGGGACAATTTTTCATTTCCAATAGTTAATTATCCATTTCTGGATGGCGATGTTCTATTAGCGCCATCATATGGTGTTTACATATCTCAACTTGTTCGATTTGGTCGAGTATGTAATAACGTTTGCGATTTTAATGAACGGAATCTTTTCATAACTGAAAAACTATTACATCAGGGTTTTCGTTATTATAAACTAGTTAAAACCTTTACTAAATTTTATCATCGATATAAAGACTTAGTTCATAAATACAATGCATCCTGTAAACATCTAATCAAGGCTAGTATTTCACATCCCTTATTTTACGGTAATGTTTTACATAAGAGTAAAAAATATTCAAACTCGCCTAACAAACTTATAAAACCTTTATATCGTCTAATTCATAAGGGTTATAATTACGGTATTGTCGTCAAGTCATTACGTATGGTGTCTTCGGTATTAACATTGATTTTTTGATAGGGTCTTTGAATTTTAACTTAACACATTCTAAATTTCTAAAATCAGTATTGCATGGACATGAGTTATGTATTCCGGTATATGCATGATATCATTATGATAAATTCCTCACGGGAACGGATCTTGGTGGAAGATGTATACTGAGGGTACATTACTTAATTTGTCAGTTGGTAATGGGTCTGGAGCTGGCATGTCAGTTAACTGCTAGTAGTCTCTTGTGATTTCATGTTTTTGTCCGTATATTTAGTTCTTTAGTTTCATTTTTCACAATTGACTCAGTCCTGTTGCCAACTGAATTTTTCTGTTGTTACGATTGTTTTTTGATTTATCACATTTTCTTTAGGGGGAAGGTTTGGACCCAATAAAACTAGTTTAACCCCGACGCAGCAGGTTTGCGCTTGTCCTAAGTAAGGAAATTTATTAAGCCTTTGTGTGTCTTGTCTGTTTTCTGGTTAGTTTACTTTATGTCTATGGGCGTCTAGGATGATGTTTATTTCCCTGAACTTGATTACTCTTTATTTAGGGCCCGACTCTGACCTGCCGTTGGGTGTGGGGTTTCCTCACGGTTCATTGAAGATCTTATGGTGGCTTTGAGTTGTTATTACTCCCCTTTGGGTCGTTGTTTCTTTGACATATTCCCCGTTTTCCTTCTTTTTCTATATCGATGTCAAACAAAACGCATAGGCCAAGACTAATACTTCCATTTTATTTGTTAAAATCCAAATTGGGACAACTAATTAAATGGTCATTTGAATTTTCTAGTCTGCAGTTCATGTGTTGTGTAACACAAGTGATGACCCTAAAAGATGTCTCACCAGTCCCTGATTGTGCTTTTAATTGGTGTTAAATCTAAGTAAACTAATGTGAAAGCTTAAATTGCTCACTAGACTGTGAACTTTAGGTCACTGAGCCATTAAGCAGGCCATTATATTTATTTACCTCCAAGGACCAACCAACAAACAAAATATCATTGACCTACCTACGGGGTTTATGTAGACTTTATTTACCGATAAGAACTGAAACTTAATAAAGCTTACAATGAATGATTTCACATTTTGCCCTTTTCTGGATCTATCAGCATTCACTCTGGTAAAATAAAAACTAGAATTTACGATAAAAGGGAAGATTTTGATTTCAGTACTACTAAGTTCCCTTTTCTCGACAGCGACATTCCTCTAGTTCCATCTTGCGGGGTTTATATATCTTAAGTAGTACGATTCGGTACGCGTTTTTTTTTCTTCTCTTGACGACTTCATTGAACGTAACTATCTATCATTTTACCTAAAACCATACCTTTTGAATATATTGTATTGCGAATGTAAAAAAATGGATAACAGGAAACACCTGCAATGGCTGAAAATTATAATTACATGCCACAATCTGCCATCGAACTACACATGAAGAACACGAATAAGACAAAAGCCAAGCATTCATTTTCAATAAAGGGATAGTTAAAACTTTTGTTTCCAATTTTTGGAAAATTCATTAGACTCCCAAAGACAGGGTATTTTTTTAATTCTACCTTGAACCCATACTTTTTGAATACATTCTTTTGAAATCAGTCATTTTCAATGATTTTGTTGGAAAAAAATAATTCCAATATGACAAATTGCCTTAAACTCTGCATAGCAATCATACTATTTGAATTCGCTCAAGTTCAATAAATCGTTTCTAATAATTGGATTGCAAAAGTCTTTGAATTGTAAGGTTTCACTTGCAAAGTGTTGGGAAAGCTCTTGTTTCCGACAGCACTGTCTGATTTATTTGTGAAGTAAATGGCTTAGTTGACAAAGGGTCAACCATAAACATTTTACACACTACATGTGTTAGTAAATACAAAAATGATTCCAGTTGATTTTCGACCTGAATTCATAAATAATTGTACAAAACTCTGTCTAGCTGACTGCAATCTTGCTCAATATATATCAATGAAATAGACCATATCCAACCTATGGTATTGGGTTCTACCAGACTACTTTTAAATACGTCGCAGTACAGAAAACGTCACGTCATAGAGCCTAAAACGTCATGAAGTTGGTCACATGGGGCGGACACGTTTGTGACGTAGGGCGAACAAACAACAACTGGTGAATCTGAATACCAGAACTAGGATATTGTCTATTTTGAAACAATATTCAGTTTAACTTCTTTATTGAATCCGAAGTATATTTTTCGAAAGTCGATTCAATTTTGAAACTTCCAATAGATATTTGAAAACTAAGTAGTATCTTTGTAAGACAAATTATAAAGCTTTGTCTGTAGCTGATTTTGTTTTGTTTTTTTGTTACTGCTCTTTATCAGATTTTAATCTCCTGTGAGGTATGGTCCTCCAAATGTTTAGATTATTTTTGTTACTGCTCTTTATCTGATTTTAATCTCCTGTGAGTTATGGTCCTCCAAATGTTTAGATTATTTTTGTTACTGCTCTTTATCAGATTTTAATCTCCGGTGAGTTATGGTCCTCCACATGTTTAGATTATTTTTGTTACTGCTCTTTATCAGATTTTAATCTCCTGTGAGGTATGATCCTCCACATGTTTAGATTATTTTTGTTGCTGCTCTTTATCAGATTTTAATCTCCTGTGAGGTATGGTCCTCCAGATGTTTAGATTATTTTTGTTACTGCTCTTTATCAGATTTTAATCTCCGGTGAGTTATGGTCCTCCAAATGTTTAGATTATTTTTGTTACTGCTCTTTATCAGATTTTAATCTCCGGTGAGTTATGGTCCTCTAATGTTAAGATTATTTTTGTTACTGCTCTTTATCAGATTTTGATCTCCTGTGAGTTATGGTCCTCCAAATGTTTAGATTATTTTTGTTACTGCT
>MJUU01017618.1:0-32782 GCA_002080025.1 Modiolus philippinarum | reverse complement strand
GTGAGTTATGGTCCTCCAAATGTTTAGATTATTTTTGTTACTGCTCTTTATCAGATTTTAATCTCCTGTGAGATATGGTCCTCCAAATGTTTAGATTATTTTTGTTACTGCTCCTTATCAGATTTTAATCTCCTGTGAGACATGGTCCTCCAAATGTTTAGATTATTTTTGTTACGGTACTTAGTTATTTGTCAAATAAAAGTTAAGTAATTGAGAACCGAACCCTCAGTCCAAAAAATATAAAGCTGAAGTCATATTCACATGTCTTAAAATAAATATGTATAAGTCAGCCCTGTACAAAATATAATCTACCTCAGCACATAAGTTGTTGGCCTTAAATGCCACAGCAGATTACATTCCCGGAAATGAAAAAAAAATAAGAAATTCGTTACATTCCCGAAAATAAAATGAGTATATATCATATCCTCGGATGCCCAAACTGCGCCCCCTAAGAAAAATGACGTCACGGCATTTTTGATATCAAAATGTATGTGAATCGGTTGAACTGGTTTAACTATAATTGATCATAATTAACCGTAAAAAGTTAAATATTACAAACCAACTGCAAAAAAAACAAAAAAACAAAAAAAAACAAACGATTTCATTTACCTGGTGCACGTTGTTCTTAAAAAAAACATTGAGTCTTAATTGCGCCCCCATGTGACGTTGGCCTATTAACAAGAATAGACAAATCAGGTTAGGTCATGGGATGTAAATAAACCGCAGGTTAACTTCCGGTCACTTTGAAAAACGCATTTTGGGCAAAATCTGCATTTTTCACACGGAATATTATTTGTACGAAGAAAATATGTACTTTTTGATTTAAAACTAGACCTTTTCATGTGCACCTGTTTACCCGGTGGTGGGGGGGGGGGGGGGGGGGTAACTTCAATTATCTTGGTATACGGGGATGTGCAAAAAATTCGGGTATGGTTTCTTGCATGAAATATATAAATTTTGGTGTGTTTTTAAACAAATTATATATAAATTTACATGTAGAAACAATTATTTAAATAAATTTGGGTATAAATAAAGCAAAAAGGGCAGTTATTTATGAAACAATATAAATCCTGATCTTTATTTTCTGTAAATGTTCAATATTTCATGTACACGTTGCTTTGTTTCGTTGATTTTATTTAAAATTATCACGTTAAAATCAATGGTTTATGAATAGATTCCGGTCCTAAATTTAGTGTTGTTATATAAATTCGGGGTATGTTTTAACTGCATGAGTATATAAATTCGGGCATGTTTCCGAGATCAGTTGGCACACCCCTACTAGAAAAAATACCAAGTTACTCACCCCCCCCCCACCCCACGGTCCTGTTTAATTCTCACCTCTAATTGTGTCTTTTTCATCTTGGTTGACAATTATCTAAATATAAAACGCTAAGAAACTGAATGTAATGACGTGACTGGAAGCGCGTGCTAATGCTATGTAAATAAGGAAGATGGGCGCAGTCAGGACTGGGGAGTAGCAGGGACCTTCGACGATAATCAAAGTATGAGATGAATATCATCTCTAATCAAATAACCACTTTGCCCTACAAAATTCAATTTTGATTCAAGTTTCACAAACCACTTCTTTTCTCGCCATATAAACGTAATATTGACCTTTTCGTTGCTTTCCGATCGTGCTCTACCAGCTTTAACACACCATTGTATTTTGCTTTCTAGTTTTCAAAAATATTTTTATCTGCACTGATGAAATATGTGTTGTCGAAATGTTGAAGAAAAATTTTCTATCATGTCATTCTATTTTAAGAATCATTGTGTTGTGTCTAGATATTCCTATGTTACTGCAATACCCATATCAATATGATCAGTATAAAGTTTGATAACATATACTGCTGAATTTCTGATATATTTTTTTTTCATTTTGAAATTCCTTTAAACCAACAGAACACATATCCAACGTCATTTGACGATGTTCGTTTCAGGACTTCGATAAACCAAATGCAGGCTTTAGGTTTTATTATGTATGTTTATTATACTATAGGGAAACGGGATAGAGAACGGGGAGGTTTGGGTACCCATAAACCGGTTTAACCCTACCGCTGGCTGTTGCCAGTGCCAGTACCAAGTCCGGCTATCCCGAGTTCCTATCGTTATCTATGTTTGTCTTTTGTCATTTTATTGTTTTTCTTGTGCAGTTCACTTGCTGATTGTGACATGTGATTGTAATGTTCGGCCATTGTAAGTGTTTCCTGTTATCTTCCTTTCATTAATTTAATATAAGATTAACATTTAGACACATTGCCATTCATAAACATGCATAATTAGGTAAATGAAATAAGTCAAAGTAAAATCAAACACATATATTAAGTAATAAGCTTGAAAATGTATTCCAGAGAGACATTTCTTTTTTAAAACTTAAAGCGAGACTTGACAAAATATTATTATTTCAAACAGATGGTCCTTGATTCTAATAATTAAGTCGAAAGCAAAGTTATAAAAAATGAAATCGATTGCAACGATTCAAGATGTATAGGAAACACAAGTTGTTTTCTTTAAAAAAAGCAATAGGGTCTGTAAGTCTCGTCCAATATTGGGACTTCCTGGTACAATATTTGTACCCGAAAGTTGCATTTTTAACAGAAAAATATGACGTTTCAAGCAATCAATAAAGACGTCATAATCCAGCAACGTCATATTTTGGCGGGAAACGTTTTCAAACTTGAGTTTTATCGTGATTTCTCGGTGTCACATGACGAGACTTACAGACCCTATAGGTGAACACTAGAGGCGCCAAAGTGTTTAAATAACCATAAAACCCCTTGGTGTAGTTAAGAACCTTAAACGCTTTCCTTAACTTTTTTAAAACAATCGACAGATAGGGAAACAGACTGGAACTTATAAAGTTCTTTTGTTTTTGTAGGAGTTTCAACTCATTAAACTATATAACACTTTACAATAGAGAGACCTGTTTTTGCATCATGTGTCTATTCCACGTCATCAAGACTATCCAGCTTGTCCAGTTCATAAATCCTATTTTGTTTTGCCAAAAAGAAGTTCCATCCTCATAAAGGGTGGAGCGTACGTAGGGCTCGTACACCAACCTCTCAATCTGACATTCAACTCAATTGTAACTGTTGATTGGTAACACGAGGGATGTCCTAACTCTTTAATATTTTGATATAGATTGAATTAATCTTGTTTATGGCTGATTAGTTAAAAGGTGATGTATTTGAAGTATTGCCTTTAGTATTTATGCTTGAAATTATTTTTGTTTATTGTAGTAGATTAAATGATAGTATCTCGGTGATTAAGTATTAGAAAAAGATGTTTTTAAATAATATCAAATATCTATGGAGTTGTGCAGATGTTATAGTCATTAGGGCGAGAAGACCGAATATATAAGTTGTTAATTTACAAGTCATAAAGTTGATATTCTAATGGCTCGATTTGATCTTATATTTCGTATTTGATTTAAATAATTGTAAAACAACGGCAGTAGAATACCGAAGGAACAAAGCACAAGATTACATAAATAAAAATCCAGATTATTGAATTATTCAATAATATTGTTTATTATAATAAACTCTATTCTTCATTTGTTTTTGTATTGATGAATAAATATATTTTTATATTTATACATATTATTTAGATTTATCACCATATTTCGGATTTCACCCAATCCATCATCAGCCATCCGGGATTGCTGATCAGTTAATAAGATAGGATATGGTGTTGTTAACAGTTAAATTGGTTATTGTATGGTTTGTTGTATGTTTGATCTTTGTTTAGAATTTGATTTAGCAATTAAGTTGGCATGTACTTTTGCGGGTGTTAAGTATTATACAAATAGTTCATGGCACTGAGGGCCACATGGCAGTTTATGGACCGGTCTCTCACTCCCAATATAATATATGGACCGAAGCAAAGCTGAGGTCCATATAGTATTTTGGGAGTGAGAGACAGGTCCATAAACTGCCATTTGGCCCGAAGTGACATGAACTATTTGTTATATTAAACTCAACTAATTGTCGTGTGTTTAAGCGTGGATCCTGACCTTTTTACTCTTAGAGGTTTTTTGTGGTTTTTGTTTTGTTTTGTTTTAGACAATATAAAAGCAAAGTAGCCCCCCCCCCCCCCAGCAGCATACCTGAAGTGTCTTCATCAATGATATTTTTTTCTCTTGGAACTTAAAAAAGGGGAAATGACATATTCTTTTATGCTTGTTATGTACTGAAAACTGTAAATGGTAGTGGCATAATGCTGTATAAATGGCTCTCAAAACAATTTCGAAAGCATCGATATTACAGTTCAATTTAGTCAAATAGATAGATGACTTTTCCAAAATATTATGTTTCCTTAATTAGTTCAGATAAGATTCGAACGTATCGAAATCCAAGTCTGAAACATTCCTTCGCACAATCAATATCGATATGAAATATTCATTGGAAAGAGTAATGTTATTTCAACACCTGTTTTCGAAATTATCAATTTCAAATAACTGTATGTTTCATTGACATGATTAAATAAATTCCAGATTTAATTCATAGATAAAAACAAAAATGGCAAAAAATACGATGGCAATGTTAAATTGACGAGTACAATTACTTGAAATGTATTTCTGTATTTTCCATTATATTGGACCAGCCCCAGTCAATATACTATATATTGACGAGCTTGGTAGCAAAGACATATAGAGAAAAAATATTGGTAAAGTATAATATTTTGATAGGTTTTTCCTTGTTTGACCCGAAAGCCGATTATATTTGAAACCTTACAATATATAAATTTTTGTAAATTTTGTTCAAAACTAAGGAGTATCTCCCTCATGCAAAGCTTTGTCCTTAGCTAATTTTGCTTTATATTTAGATCATATTGGTTATTTGTTCTCTATCAGTTTTTACATATCTTTGAGTTTATGGTCTTCCAAACGTTTAGATTTTATCTGCACTGAAGAGACATAAGTTGTCGAAATGCGCATATGCAGAAGTTAAATTCACAGTAGCTTCGGTATTTAGTTATTTGAAGGCAATCATAGGTGGTCTCGGAAATAAGCTGTTTGCTTTCGTATCATTTTGAACGAATCGATGGATTGCGCAGTCCTCTGTGGTACTGATTAATAAGTATTGGAGGATTCTTTTGTTTTGCAGAGGAATTTCTGTATTTCAAACCTTTTATCAAGTAATGTTTTGGAAGAGCTGAAAATTCTATCAATTTCCGATTTTTTGTATCCTCTTTTTGAGAAGCGACTCTTTATTAGTTCAATTTCTTTAGTTAGTTGCTCAGGGTCGCTATAATTTCTAATTTGTCTTATAATTTCACCTTTCACAATACCTCTAAAGGCTTTGTAATGACGAGAAGAGATTCTCAGGGGCGGTATTATTTCTAATTTGTCTTATAATTTCACCTTTCACAATACCTCTAAAAGCTTTGTAATGACGAGAAGAGGTCCGATGTAAGTTAAACAAAAGAATCCTCTAGTAATAATTATTGGAGGATTCTTTAATTTTACAGAGGAATTTCTTTATTTCAAAACCTTTTTTCTAGTAATGTTTTGGGAGAGTTGACAATTCTATCAATTTCCGATTTTTTGTATCCTCTTTTTGAGAAGCGACTCTTTATTAGTTCAACTTCCTCAGTTAGATTCTCAGGGGTGGTATTATTTCTAATTTGTCTTATAATTTCACCTTTCACAATACCTCTAAAAGCTTTGTAATGACGAGAAGAGGTCCGATGTAAGTAAAACAAAAGAATCCTCTAGTAATAATTATTGGAGGATTCTTTTGTTTTACAGAGGAATTTCTTTATTTCAAAACCTTTTTTCTAGTAATGTTTTGGAAGAGTTGAGAATTCTATCAATTTCCGATTTTTTGCATCCTCTTTTTGAGAAGGGGCTCTTTATTAGTTCAATTTTCTCAGTTTGATTCTCAGGGGCGGTATTATTTCTTATTTGTCTTATAATTTCACCTTTCACAAACTTTGTTATGATGAGCAGAGGTCCGATGTAAGTAGGCATAGGATTCTGTTGGTTTGTGAAAAGATTTTATGTCTAAAATCCCACTGGTATTGAACCTATGCCCTTTGTAGATAATGGAATCAAGGAAAGTGACTTCCTCTGTTGATATATTGTAAGTAAACTTTAGAAGATTGCGCTCCTTAATTTGCTATATCAAATAGATTTTCTATTTTTCAGCTGATCAGCAATAGATCAATCCCGGATGGCTGATGATGGATTGGGTAAAATCCGAAATATGGTGATAAATCGAATATGTATAAGTATAAAAAAATATATTTATTCATCAATACCAAAAAATGAAGAATGGAGTGTATTAAAATAGAACAATATTATTCAATAATGGCAATATTATTGATAAAATTAAACACTAAATATAAGATCAAATAGCCATTTGATTATCATTTTTATGACTTGTGAATTAACAACTTATATATTCGGTGTTATCGCTTAGATAGATCTGACCTGATGACTATAACATCTGCACAACTCCATATTTGAAAAACATCTTTTTCTAAGACACTATTATTTGATTGGATTGTTGCAAGTGGAATCTGTTATCAAAAATCAATCTATTTTGTACATCCCAAGACTAAATAATAAAGAGGTTTAGCAACGTAAATGTGTACGGTACGGGTACGGGTACGTGTAGAGGGATTTCCATAAAAACGTGTGCATGACGTCATCGATAAGTACGTTGTCTTACACGTACAAGTACACTACGAACTTGTAGGACGCCATTTACACGTAAGGTAAGAACTTCTGGCATTTTGGTCCATTTTTTGCAAATATTTTGTAACCCTGAAATGGGTAATCGATAAAATTTAATGTTCACAATATGTTCCTTGTGTTTTTATACGATATGCATTAATTTTATGATGTCTTTGAACCATAAACTTGACAACAAAAACAAGAACAAAACTCGGAAATTTACACCATATAGATTATATTATGTAAGATAGGGAGCATATTCAAATATTCAAACAATCGAATTTGAAGCTTAAATAAACATATGTAGATTAGCGAGTGTTGAAGGGCGTCTGATACATGTTTTTAAGTACACGTTTTGATGATAAACCTATAGTTTTTTCGCTGACGTGTACGTGTGCGTGTACCTGTATGCCACAAGTACGCGTACCAGTACACGTTTTCGTTGCTTAACCTCTCTAATGATGGATTAAATCCACTTCTCACCGAAGCTTTTAATTTAACTAAACTTATAAATAAAGAAGGTACTTACTCACGGTACACACATGCCAATGAAATTATAAAGGAAAACAAACTAGATATAGAACAGTTAAATAATTGTAAAACTGAGGGAAAACACCCAAAAACTAAAGAAAAGTATTAAAAATACAGTTTTAGAATATAATTATAATCTTGTTAATAAAAAATTCAATCATTAAATGAAGACAACAAAAACTTTCTTTATAAATATTTTAATGAAAATATAGGAGGATTGTGACGTCCACATTTTTGGTTTGAAACGTCATATTTTTTTGCAAAATGCAAATTCCGGGTACAATTAATGTGCCCGGAAGTACCAAAATTGAACGAGACTAACAGACCCTATTAAGAGTTAGTGATCACGAGTTACTAATCCAATTAGGGAGATACAAAAAGATCCCTAGGCAGCAAAGATGTAAACTCTACAGTATAGTAGAAAACGAAATACTTTTTTTTTCTTTAATTGTAAAATTAATAATCAACTTCAAATAAATTCTATAACAAAATTTAATAAAAATAATAACCAGTTTAATTTAAAAACTATTCACCAGCAACTTGCTATTATCCTTAGCCAATCAACACGGCTGAAGATATAAATAGAGTTGTCTCTTTTATTAGACAGGAGAGGAGACCCTTAGCTGATATATATCTTCACTGTATGTTTTATTACATGCTTTTGTTTTGTATATGTTTGTATTGCCGTAACCCAAATGGGTTCTTTGTCTGCAATTTGAATAAATTAAATTAATTTATTATTTAATCTACTACAATAAACAAACAAAAATTATTTTAAAAAGAAATGCTAATTAGCAATACTTCAAATATATCACCCTTTAACTAATCAGCAATAAACAGAATTAATTTAATATATATAAAATATTTAAAAATTAAGACATCCCCGATGTTACCAATCAATAGTTACAATTGAGTTGAATGTCAGATTGAGAGGTTGATGTACGGGCCCTACGCTCCACCCTTTATTAGGATGGAACTTTTTTACTATGTTTATTACATAACATTTCTGCAATGTTATCATGTGCTTTGAATGCTGCAAAGTTATCATGATTTATGTGCTTTTCATTACTTTATGTTGGATGTAAATTACACAAGTGGTAAATTATAACAATTTAAACATTTTTTTTAAATGTACAAAAACAAAAATACGTTTAATATTATGATATGTTATCATAAATTATATATTTGATGTATTCAATATATCATGCAACCCGAACAAAATTAATTTCCACATGCACTAAAAAATTAATGTTATCTTATATATTGCGTTTGTAATAAAATATATTTTGTTGAAATGCCAAGCGTGTGACAGATACATTACCGTAATATGTCGTCTGCTAGTTTGAAAGCTGATGAAAATTACAGTTGCTAATCAAACTTTTATTAGAATGACGAGAAAATCATATGACGACTTACTTGCACAGGAAGTTAATAATCGCTAACAATGGAAGCAAGACACGGTTTCGGTGTATAGTTTCACATTACCCTACTGTAATTTAAAAATAATGAGACACTGGGCATGGGAAGGACATGATATGCTCTTGTAACTAAAATGCAAGGTATGTTTGTGATCGCAGTCAGAAAGAATGATGATTTTGTGAAATATTGATGTATAATATCCTGGCCATATTACTTTGTCTACTGTGCAGAAGTGCGAAACTAAATTAAGGGTAA
Organism: Modiolus philippinarum; assembly: GCA_002080025.1. NCBI lineage: Eukaryota > Metazoa > Mollusca > Bivalvia > Mytilida > Modiolidae > Modiolus > Modiolus philippinarum. The sequence goes on along the minus strand of MJUU01017618.1, from coordinate 23,898 downwards.
CTTTGCATGTTTTTTGTATTTGTCGACAGCAATCATGGCAGCCCCCAGTGACTGAATTTTCTGAGAAATCTAGATGGTAATCGATAGTACAAACACTGGTTTTTTGGACAAGTGGGCACTGCAATTTACAAAATTGCAATGCAATAAGCCCCGCAATTTGGCATTTTTGTACAGAAAAATCTTAAAATAATAAAAAAAATTAGCTCAGATTGACCAGCCTTGCAGTGATTAAGTGACAGTTTTAAAGTGTGATTACAGACAGAATTCGAGGATGGTTTTAAACTTTATGGTGTTTTATTAGTAGAACAAACTTAAGAATTTAGAATATCACATTTATTTCAATTTTATTTGTGAAATCAATAACAATCTACATCCGTACATATTGTCGGCAAGTTTGTACAAATGCATGCTTAAAGAACTATGGTCAGCATCCTTAAAAAATAGGTATTTTCTTTCAACACAAATACACATTGTAAAATTATTTTTTTCAAATTATCCACTATTTCAGCAATTTTTAAAGCTACTTTTTAACATGATAACTATAACTGGGGATTTTTAAAAACACAAACAAAAGTTTACTATCAAGGGAAGGAAGATTACTCTTTTCTTCGAAGAAATAATCATTTTCTGAAATACTTTAGAAGTCATCCATACTGCATTTTCTGTTCATTTTGTATGCAACAATGATCCATTTTAATAAAAAAAATATTCGGTTAATTGTTTTCTACAGCTTCAATTTGCAGACATGTTTTTGAAATGTTCTTAATTTATGTATAAATCATTTATAATGATATACAAGAATATTTGTTCTTTTTGAATATTCTCGCACTGTCATTTCAGTTGTGCACAGGCATCACTGATATTCAGTTTAACTTTAGTTGGTTACCAGCCCGGCTTGGTGACTTAATGTTAAAACAGCACAAAATGTGCTTTTGATATGACAAGCCAACCTTAGTTTTCAATATCGGTATCAAGAGACAGGTATTTAAAATTCCTGAATTTGGTCCTCGAGCAGGTTTATATGTTGTGTTAAGTTCAACCTCATATGAACAAATGAACCTTTTAAAGATTGAACTAAAACAGAAATGCACAGCCCTTGCTTGCCAACTGACTGTATTGAAGGAATTGGCTTTTCACATGAGTGCGGCAAGCAAGCAGTAATCAAATCTCATAGTTTGTTGAAGTTTACAATAATATCTTCCTCAGATTCATCAGAAATGTAAAAAAACAGACTCGGTATTGTGATTAACTTCTTTTTCAGGCCTCAACATAGAACGAAAAGTGCAGTTACTATTATTCGAAGAAGATTCAGACTTTATTTTTGACAGCAATTGTGAACCCTGTATATTTGGACGTTTCACTACATTGTCAGAAGAGGATTTTAAAGTTTTTGTGTAAGTCTTTCTGAAAGAAGGAACGGACAAACAAATGATATCAGTACATTAAAACATTAGATAAATGACAACAAGCTGTCTGTAAGAGAAAAAAGAATAATTTTGTTGAAATATTTCCTCTATTTTTGGCCTGAAAGGCCGCAGTATTATTTGACTCGATTCTATTATTCTAACCTCATTCTAAGTGTAATAATGACACTATGGTGTATTTTGTGCATAAAAATGCATAGCAACAGCTAAATTTATTCGAATATAGCTGTTACAAAGACCTGTAAGCTGTATATGTAATACTTGAATTTTGCATCTGACCACACTGAAAGTGTTAAAATGGTAGCCATGCTAAAAGTGTGGTGAATTTTTAATAAAAGTAGTTATTCCAATTATTTTTCTTTTATTTTGCTACAAAATGATCAAGGTCCATGGGGAAAAAACCTTGTTGTATCTAAAACACATCATATCATTTTAAGGAAGCAAGACACGGTTTCGGTCTATAGTTTCGCATTACCCTACTGTAATTTAAAAATAATGAGACACTGGGCATGGGAAGGACATGATATGCTCTTATAACTAAAATGCAAGGTATTTTTGTGATCGCAGTCAGAAAGAATGATGATTTTGTGAAATATTGATGTATAATATCCTGGCCATATTACTTTGTCTACTGTGCAGAAGTGCGAAACTAAAGTAAGGGTAACTTTGCATGTTTTTTTTGCATTTGTCGACAGCAATCATGACAGCCCCCAGTGACTGAATTTTCTGAGAAATCTAGATGGTAATCGATAGTACAAACACTGGTTTTTTGGACAAGTTGGCACTGCAATTTACAAAATTGCAATGCAATAAGCCCCACAATTTGGCATTTTTGTACAGAAAAATCTTAAAATAATAAAAAATTAGCTCAGATTAACCAGCTTTGCAGTGATTAAGTGACAGTTTTAAAGTGTGATTACAGACAGAATTCGAGGATGGTTTTAAACTTTATGGTGTTTTATTAGTAGAACAAACTTAAGAATTTAGAATATCACATTTATTTGCATTTTATTTGTGAAATCAATAACAATCTACATCCGTACATATTGTCGGCAAGTTTGTACAAATGCATGCTTAAAGAACTATGGTCAGCATCCAATGAGAGGGGTTCACACAATATCAACCAATGAAAAACATTTCTTATAGCAGAATTTTTCTCTCCCTGATATAGATGAAATATTGCTCACTGGACCTAAAATTCTAAGTAATCAGGCAATCAGCCATAATCAGCTGGTGTTAACAGATGATTGCATATTTCCCTTTACGCAATTTAGAGCCTATAACCAAAACGGAAGTCAGAAAGAATCAGATATAACCTCTGGTCTTGAAAGCATACAACAAAGACGGCCACATTGTTTTCAGAAATTATTTCAAGAACACTGTTTGCTGTCCGATTTTTGGACGAGGCATCATTCTCGTCCGCAAACAGAGAAAATGTGTAACAAAGAAGATAAAATAATGTGAAGTAATAAAACAATGTGAAACATCTGTTTTTATCATTATATCATCTACAAGCAAGTATGACATATGATCTTTTTTCAAATCCTAAAAAAAATCACAAAATTTCTAAACATGCTGGGCACAATCCAACAATTACTAATATTATAAATGTTCAACCTCTAAAGTCACAATGAGGACTTGGAGTAAATGCTGGTAACCTACTGAAGATTTTAACACATTATTTGCAATTTATTTTTATTTTCAACTTTATTTAGTAACTTTAATAGTTTGTATTACTTCATGTTGATCTTTTAATATCTATGCATGTATTTGTTGTTCATTTTGTCGTCAGTATCTATTTGTTTTCATAGTTTGGGTCAATTTATTGTCATAGCTGACGTTATGTTTACATATTTTTGTTCACTCATGGTCATAGTTAACGTATCTTATGCTTTTATTTAACAGTTCATATCATTATGTTGTCATGTTTTGTTGTATGTGTGTTCATATTTTATGTGTCGTGTTATGTTTTGACGTCAAAGTTAACATTTGATTTCATACTTTGTTGTGTTTGTGTTCATATTTAACATATTATATTATGTTTTCATGGAACAGTTCTTTTAATGTTGTGTTTGTGTTCATATTTAATATATCATATTATGTTTTTATATAACAGTTCTTTTAATGTTATGTTTGTGATCATATTTATATTGTATCATTTAATATTGATCGTTTACCATTAATGCTTGTATGTATTGTTCATGTTGTCTTCAATATCAATTTGTTTTCATAGTTTATTTGTTCTCTATCAGTTTTTACATATCTTTGAGTTTATGGTCTTCCAAAGGTTTAGATTTTATCTGCACTGAAGAGACATAAGTTGTCGAAATGCGCATATGCAGAAATTAAATTCACAGGAACTTCGGTATTTAGTTATTTGTTTTACTTGATCTTTTAACATTTATGTTTGTATTTGTAGATCATACAGTATTCAATATCGATTTGTTTTGTTGCGTTTCTGTTCATACTTAACGTGTCATGATGTGTTTAGGTGTCAATTTTCATATGTTTACATATCTTGTTTCAGTTTATGTTGATGGTTTCAAGTTTCTGTTTGTATTTGGTGTTCATTTTGTCGTCAGTATCTATTTGTTTTCATAGTCTGGGTCAAATTATTGTCATAGCTGACGTTATGTTTATATTTTTTGGTTCACATCAGTGTTAATATTCATATGTTTTATATCTGTATATATGTATATATGTATTACTTCATATTTATCCTTATGTTTGTATTCGTAGTTCAATTAACATTAATATTGATATGTTCACATAGTTTGTGTCAGTTGATAGTCATAGCTGACGTTATGCTTCCGCTTTTAGTATTTAATTTTCATATTATCTTCAGTATCAATCTGGGTCGATGCCACTGCTGGTGGACTGTTAGTCCCCAAGGGTATTCACAAGCCCAGTAGTCAGTACTTCGGTGTTAACCCGAAAGCCGATGCTATTTGGAAACTTACAATATCTAAATTTTTGTAAATTTTGTTGAAAACTTAGGAGTATCTCCTTCATGCAAAGCTCTGTCCTTAGTTGATTTTGGCTTTACATTTAGATCATATTGGTTATTTGTTTTCTATCAGTTTTACATATCTTTGATTTATGGTCTTCCAAACGTTTATATTTTATCTGCACTGAAGAGACATAAGTTGTCGAAATGCGCATATGCAGAAATTAAATTCACAGTAACTTCGGTATTTAGGTATTTGTTTTCATAGTATCACTTAATGTTTATTTCGTCTTCATCTTGTTATCATTCTTAACTTAATATGTTTATATCTTATGTGTTCATAGTCATGAATGGTCTTATGTTCATATCAATATCATTGATGTTTTGTGTCAATTCTTAGTTGACGTTTCATTATATGTTTTCAATGAATTATGATATCCATCAGTTTGGTTAGGGTAACAGATCTAATAAAGGTAAGGTTTATAGATAAGGGTTAGGGTTATTACATAAAGGTCAGGGTTACTGTTATTACACAAGGGTTAGTGTTCTTTACCAAAGGGTTACGGTTATATACATAAGGGTCACTGTTACATACATTAGGGATAGAGTTATATATATTAGGGTTAGGGTATGATAACAGTTCAGTTTAGTTTAGGGTTACTTTTGTTAGGGTAAAACAATTTGGGATGATACCATTATCAACGTTAGTGTTTGTTTGAAAACTTTAGGTTAGGATATCATTAATTAATAAATAAAATGATTTTCAAGTTTAAGATAGCTATTATTTAAATCTTTTGGGTTAGGATTACATATATATTAATGATTAGGTTTTAATCATCGATGTTCAGGTTAGGGTTAAACTTAATAAAAGTTAGGGTAAAGTTGTTCAGGTTGGGTAAAATGAATCATAAAGTTGTTAGGATATCTAATAATAAGCCAAAATAGAAATAACATTAAAATAAATGAATAAAATAATCATGAAAAATCAATAGAAGAAAAAAAGTTAAATAAAAAAATAATAAATAAATATTGTAAATATTGTTAATAATAATAATAGTTAATAAATAAAAGTAAATTAAAATACTAAGCAATAAATTAAGAAAGAAATAAAGAATAAAATAATAATAAAAATAATTAATAAAATAAATAAAATATTAATTAATTAAGAATATCAATAAATTAAGTAACAGATAATCAAAAATAATAATGAAATAATAAAATGATAATAAAAGAATAATAAAAATATAAAAAATCAATAAATTAAAAATGAAATAAAAAGAAATCAAATAATATAATGAATAAATAATAATAATAATAATAATAATAATAATAATAGTAAATATTGTTAAAAATAATAATAATAATTGTAATTACAAATAAAAAATAAATAAACAATAGAGAATATGCTAGTAAATAAATGAAATGAAGATAATGAAACTTTTAATTGAATAATAGAATAATAATAGAAGAAATAAAATAATATAACAAATAAATTATAAATAAATTAAATGAATATAATAAATATTGGTTATGATAATAGATAAATAAATAAATAAAATAGTTAGGTAAATAAAATAAATAAATAAATAAATAAATAATAATAAAGATAATAAAGTAAATGAAATAAATAAACATACACTAGGGTCATTTAGGAGTGATTTCCCCAAATACTATGGAGCGATATTGGAGAAATCACTGATATCAGTATATTTTTATCTTTGGTGTATAAAATAATAAACTTCACCAATCAGAGACGCAGGCCAGTATTAAAAAATAAAACACATTTTAAGTGTTTCTATTGTCGCAAGAGGGGAGTACATGTCTGAGTTCTTCGGACCCCGCACAATGATCCCCAAAAGGGTAGGTTTTTAGGTACCTATACAGGTTATTCTAATGCAACATTTATATAACGCAGGTTTTGATTGGTCAAAGCTGACCGTCAGTTCCACCATGTACAACCCTGTGACAAAATAGGTTCCCTATTCATTCTGGTTCCTAATATTGTTACAAATTCATGAGTTAAAAATAGAACATGAAATTGATTTGTTGCATTAGGATCGCAATAGTGGTGCATTGTTTGGATGCCTGAGGGCGCCGGTCTTGATTTGGTGGTCGAAATATCCGTCTACAGGCTCCACTACGCGCGTCGCCTGTGGGCTCTGTTTTGACCATCGGATCTACGATTGGCGCCCTCGGGTGTTCTGGTAATGTACTGTTGTTGCTTTATTATAATAGTATAATATTTAAACAAAATATTATATCCAATCCCATATTCACCTATAAATACTGCCGTCTGGTAAGGGGATGGCGAGGGACTTGTATTCCCTCGCCAACCCAATACACAGAAACTACCATGGCACCCCATACTAAATAGGATATAATATTCACAAAAAGTGGGAATATTAGGATATTGTGCAGGGAACCGTAATGAAAAGGGGACCAGATTTCGATATCCAAAATAAATATTATTTTATATCAACTTAATATGATCATAATTAGTTACACCTCAAGCGAATTTGTCAGTACAGATTAAGTATATCCTTTTAACCATTCAATAAAGTTTTTCGAACACAGTAGAAGTCATACAGTATTAGAATCACCTAAAACACAACAATCCTAGAATTAGAACATTCCAATAACACATTGTATAGCCTGAAAGTTTGTAAACTCGCCATACAGTTTGCCCAGAAATAAAGTTTGCTATTAGCACTAAAATATGGAATTAAATAACCAACAATTTGTACAAGGGCGCAATTACTTTTATAGTAAGTCGCCTACCAAACCAAGCGAAGAAGAAGAAGAAGAAATAAATAAATAAATGAATGATTAATGATATAGTTAAATTAAATTAAGAAAATGAAACTAATAATTGAATAAAAAATAATGAAAGAAATAAAATGATATAAAAATAAATATAATAAAATAAAAAATAATCAACAAAAAGAAAATATAATAAAAAAAATAAATTATAAAATAATAGTATTAATAAAATAATAATAATAAAATAAAATAAAAATAATTATAAATACAAATTAAGAGTTGCCATAGCAACTTAGGTTAGAGATAAAAGGAAGATAGCTCTAATAATTTTTAAAATGTGAGAATAGAACTAAATACTATGGAGGTATAGAAAAAACTGCAAAAATGATTAGGGTTACTGTTATATACAAATGGGTTACTGTTATATACAAATGGGTTACTGTTATATACATTAAAGTTACTGCTATATACATTAGGGTAAAGGGTCATATACAATAGTGTTAGAGTTATTGTTATATACATTAGGGTAAGAGTTACTGTTAAATACCAAAGGGTTAGGGTTATTGTTATTAGTGTTACGGTTACTGTTATATACATAAGGGTTAGGGTTACTGTTAATTAAATAATGGTTAGGATTTTATACATAAGAGTTGTTATATACCAATGGGGTTAGGGTTTTTGTTACATAAGGTTAGGGTTATATACATAAGGGTAAGGGTTTACATAAAGTTACTGTAATATAAATAAGGGTTACTGTTATATACATAAGAATTACTGTTTTATACCCATAAGGGTTAGGGTACATAAGGGATATAGTTATATACATTATGGTTAGGGTCACTGTTACATATATAAGGGTAAGGGTTATATACATTATGGATAGGCTTAGGTTTAGAGTAAAAGTGTAAAGTATAAGGTAAAAATTAGGGTTTAAGGGATATACCGGAATGAACTGTTGGGCATAACTAGTAGAACCTCATTTGAATATATGATTTAAGGCAGTACCTATGAAAAACCTATAGACAGGTTAAGACAAAGCAAGACCTACGGGACCAGGCCATAAGGTCAGCGACATACTAAATATGGCAGATTCATAACACTTCTCGGTTCCGGAACGGAAACGATCTCCGGAACCGGAATTTGGAGGGAAAAATCGAAGCAACCATAAAATATTTTACAAAGAATGCACTACGGAAAAATAGTCTATACATCCCCACTATGCTACTAACAGGCGCCAATCAAAGACTTAAGTGGCTAAGTTTGATTCCAAATGATCCAGAAGTTTAGTCGAGAATATTGTTAGGGACCGACCATTTAACTTGAAGGGGGGTGGGGGGGCTATGGTTTTTTCTAAAAAAATATTTTGGATCTGATTTTATATAAAAAAATATTTTGGCTGCCAAAATGATGAAAAAAAATTTTCTGACTGAGGCTTTCTGCCCAAAAAAATAATGTTAATTTTGGAAAAAAATATTTTGTTGATACGCGTGCAAAAAATAAATAATTTGTTTCGCGCGAAGCGCGAAAAAAATTTTCTGTCCAGAAAAAAAAAACCATAACCCCCCCCCTTCAGGTTAAATGGTCGGTCCCTTATATATATAAATTTTACTACAGATGGACGGATGGACGACGGACGGAAAATGGTGTCAAAAGCTCAACTTGTTGTAGTCAGGTCAACTTAAAAATACAAAATACAATACAGTATATAAATGCATACCTTTAATAAAACATCCATTGAAAACGCAAATAAAACAATTATGACATTTATTAATTAAAATTATAAACTAGGTAACTTTATTTAAAAATAAAAAAAAAAATCATATCGTCATATTAGAATGGTTTATGCACACATTTTGGGGGTGGCGTGGGGTCTTGAAAAATGCGTTTTGTACGTGTTGGAAAATGGTTGACAATTATAGATTAACCCTTAATCGGTGATTTGCGTTTGCGCCGATATGTATTTCATTTGCGTCGATTTATTTCTTTCATTTGCGTGAATGAATTTTACTTCTTAATTGCAGATAAACAACAGGAAAATATTTCATTGAAATATAAATCTACTGAAACAAGATGAGCTTGAAAGCTCTGTACGGATTAAAAGGTACAGAGGTCCATAAAAAACAGACTTCCGGAAAATTCGACTTTTCTGTTTACCACAAGAAGTCATGTGGGCTTTGGCTTTACAATACTCACTGTTATATCTGTATCGATTAGACACAAAACAATTCTTTAATGTATACCTTTCAGGTATTTTACATGTGTTTGATACGTTATAGAAGAATTCTCTTATTCGGCGTGACATCACAAAACTGAATTGACCAATCTGATCAGTCGATTTCAATCTTACATCCCCAACATAGGCGGTTACGCGATCGTTGATTACAGATATAACCTTTGTTATAATAACTATGATCTTGAATTTCGGATATGATGTTTATATTGATGTTTCAAATGTATATTCCGAGTTTCATTTAAATATCTTGAAAAGTGAGTGAATTAATAAAAGTTGAAGTTTCTCAGATATATAATGAAATGTGGACCTTTTCACCGCCTCCACAGGTAAAGTGCCCGGATGCCCGGATAAGAGAATTGATGCCAGTTTTAAATCTTTTTTTGGGTGCTTTCATCTGGAAAACTTTGACATTTAAAAAGTGAATGTATTCAAATGGGACATTCAACACATTTCGTAATTTTCACCCAGATAAGTCTTTATTTTGTATTTGTTTACCTATCAATCCAAGAAAAGTGAATTAATGAAAGCGGTTCATTTAAAAATAATAGACATGTGCAAATGAAAGATTGCAAATATATGAAATCGGCGCAAATGGCATAATTACAATTCAAATGCTCAACTGACCTGCTAGGTTGAAAATTTTGCTGTAAAATTTGATCTACTATTGCAATTGTGTTTTATTGGGTAAATAGAGAAATGAAAAAAAAACTCACTGAAAATATACTACTCAACAAAAGAAACGATACACAGTTAATTTTGTAAATATTTTTGTATTTCGCAATTTAAAGTTTTTATTTTGGTGTATTAATGTATTAACGCTAAAACGCATTTGTTTATTCCATTTTTAGATCAATTCCGAAACGGATACGATGAAAATCCGGAATGGAATTTTTTCGCCCTATGATCGAGTTTGCCGTTAACGGACGGATGATTTAAATTGTCTGATGTCAACAATCGGGATCTTCATCATATTAACAATTTGCCATTCCAAAAAGTTGAAAACAATGTCTCATTTTGATGCCCTGTTCAATACAAAATCAACGTGAACAATGAATTATCGCGGTCAGACCTTCGACCTTGTTTTTTACACTCTCGATTAATCGTTATGCGAAAAGAAGAACAAACTAAGGACTTTTGATTAATCTAAAGCAAATGTGCCTATCAAATGATAAATCACGTGACAGCGGGGCCTGTGAGGCGTCGCAACGTCAACATCGCGTAACACGCTTTTACACTTATGAGAACGGAAGTTGAAATCGGAAATTAGGCCTGAGGAATTCATGATCGACATAACAACAGAATTTGGAAGTCAGCCGGTTGGAAAATGTGATGGTTTGGTAAAAAGAAAATATAGACATTCTCAATATTTAGGTCTGCAAACAGATATTCCGGATAATGACCTTGACCGTGACCGGAGAGGGTTCAGAATTTTAAGAGACATTTTTTTGGCATAAAGTTAATTCATACGTGCAACAAATACATTTCATCTACGAGTTGTGGTTCTCTGCTGGTTATTTAAATGTTAATTTAGATAAAATCTTTGTATCGTTTCTTTTGTTGAGTAGTATATATAAAGATAAAAATACCTTATCATGTTACCGATAATTAAACAAGGTGATGACTTTTTAATGTCTGAACCTTAAATTAACATAAAGCTATCATTTACCAATTTTATTAGCTGCACACAGTCGTCTGTCACTGCATGTGAGGTATCGTTCAGTTTAAGCAGAAACTAATTTAAGGATCTATCAGTCATCTCCAAAATTACATATGAAGTGGAGTAATGGAATTGAACATCGTAGACTGGTCTATGACTCTACGTATAAATGCTAACTAAATGATACATTATTTATGAAAGATAACTCGTATAAAAATTTGCCAGATTCTTCCCTGTCACATACGCTTTAGTCAATATAAAGTAATTTAAATGTCTTTATCAACCAAGTTTTCAGATTCCTTCGTACCATGATACATATGCTTTGGTGGAATTGAATGGTAGTCATAAAGGCAAAAGCAAAGGAGATACTTAAAAAAACTTCTTTTAACAGTTTATGTTTAAAAAAAAATACAACCTTTTAAGTGATACTTGGAAGAATTTCCGGGTCTTTGGTTTCACCGAAAAGAGACACCTATCAGTACATGAATAACATAGGGAATAATAAAAATTAGGTATTGTTAATCATTTCACAAAATAAAAATAAAATCTTTGATTTTTCCTTTTGTTCCAATTTAAAGAGGGAAGCCATACACGCCCACTTCTCTCAGTTTAAGATTCCCGCGATGGTTTTTCACTTCAAGCTTCACATATCTTCCCTCAATCAATGTAGAACAAGGGAGATTTATTTTCTGGTTACTGAGAGTTGGTCCTGGAAAATGTTTCATCGCTTACAACGTTTTACCTACGGTTACGTCTAAGCTTCGAGCTCTGTTATCTGAAATTAAAGAAATATCAAAAGTAATAGAGCAATCTATTTACACCACACTAAACTTTTTATCGACGATTCTCCTTCTTTTTCAACTTAAGGGTTCATTATTCTGAAATTGTGATTCTCTAATCATATGTGAAGTTAAAAAGTATGTTGAATAAAGCCCCGAGCTATTTCCCTGGAAATCTATCCCGAATACAAATTTCGGTGTTTATCATTTATCATTTATCAAAAAAGAAAAAGATTACGACACTTTATCCCGATTATTACCATATTTTATCCAATTAAAATTTGAAGATGTAACTATTTTAGTGGATAAAATATGGTAATGAACGGGATCTTGTGGTGTAATCAATATTTATACAAACCACTTAAAACGAATGATAATATGTTTGCATGCAAACACAAGTAACCCAAACCAGATTTTATACTCAATTGCTCTTTGAAAAAATACTGTGTTTATATTTATCACAAGTAATTGTAATAAAGTATTCTGAAATATTTGATTTTATTCCTAATGTAAAAATTAGTATCTTGAGCTCATTATGTTTCGTCTATCTGTGCTATTAGTGCTTTGATTCACAGGTCAAAATATTTTTTGATTGCGTTAGAAAGAAAGTTGCGTCATAATGTTTTCATTATTGATTCATCGATGAAACCAACATCCCAAGCTTAATATGTTTATTTATTAATACTTTAACATGAAATAAAGTTATGGGATGTGATCTTGACCTTTGACCTTGACCTCATTTTGGAGGTCCCGTCTTCCTGAGCATTTTGTATCATGAATGTCTTTTTGATCTTCAATGTTATTTGAGCTATAAGCAAAAAAATCGGACATCAAAATCGGTTTTTGATTCATAGGCCCAAAGTGATTGGTCCAATAATGTTGGACCCATTGTAATAAATGTAGATCTTAACAAAACACACACTTTTGCCATTACATGTTATCAGCTATCCATTATGGTTTATGAGTTAATCCAATGGCAAGGTCTAGGATCAAAGTTCAAAGTGACCAATGACCTTTGACCTTGGCATATTTAAATGTAACACATATTACCTAAGTTGAATGGAAAAGGTTCTAGGTTTCTATCCGTCAGGACCTAATAAACATTTTTGTCATTACATATTATTAGCTGTCTTTTACGCTTTTCGTGATAATTCAATCACAAGGTTTGAAGTCAATGTTTAGAATGACCAATGATGGTGGTTGCACATCTTGGGGTGGTTTTCCAAAACGGTGCCAAGTTTGGACTACCCATCTCTTAGATAACGTTTGGACAAAGTTTGTAAAATCCAGGGAGGAATAATAATAATAACAAGTGACAATGTGTTTGCATGCAAACAGAGAAGTCACCCAAACCAGAATCCATTCCTTATTGTTGTTTGAAACAACAGTGATTCCTCAAGATAAGAATCGAGGTCTTGAACTCATTGTTCTTTTGTCTATATATCAGTGCTTTAATTAACTTTGATTCATATATTTACAATTGGTTTCATCAGAATAAATCATTTCAATTGTTAATAATATGAAGTATGATATGTCCTTAAAAGTGTTTAACATTTTAAATTAATCAAGACATACAAACTTCATTTAGCTTGGAGTACCCATCTTTTGAGAATTCTGGTATGTCAAATCTTCAAAAAACAATTGATAGGTCTTTCCAGGGAGTTACGTCATAATATTCTTATTGTTGATTCCTTGATAAAACCACGATTCTAAGTTTAATATGTGCATTCATTGTTGATTTAAGCTGAGGTCAAAGTTTTTGGTTGCGACATTGACCGTTGACCTTGACCTTATTTTGAAGGTCAAGCTTCCTGAACATTTTTTATATTGAATGTCTCATGGTATCTGTGATGGTATTTGAGCTATTAGCAGAAAACCCATAATCAGACATCAAAAATCTTTTTTGGTCCATAGGCCCAAAATGATTGGTCCAATAATTTTGGAGCCATGTAACAAATGTAGATCTTAACAAATTACACATTTTCGCGCTTACATTTTATCAGCTATCTTTCACGGTTTCTGAGATAATCCATTAATAAGGTCTGGGGTCAAAGTTCAACGTTACCAATGACCTTTGACCTTGGCATTTTTAAAGGTAAAACATATCGACAGCTCAACTTGAATGGATTTCATTTCATCAGCCTTAAAAGGACTAATATGGTGAGCTGAAGCAATGTGGTCTGTATATCTTCATTTTTTTCAAAGTTCTCAAACGGATTAATTCGTATCCTATATTTGGACAATAAGATCAGATACCGTTTATTGAATGTAAACGTCAAGTATACTTCGTAATTTCCACCATGTCATTATGTCCCAAAAACGAAGTTTTGGAGACATATTGTGTTTGCTCCGTTTCTTATTATTTTCATTATTAATATTATTATTATTATAATTTTTTTCTTCTTCTTTCTTTCTTCCGCTCAATTCTTGTCCACCCCATACCTCAGCTACTATTTGACCAAATTTCATGAAACTTCACAGGAATGATTGTCCCACTGAGTAGATGTGTTCGCAGTTTTCAAAATTTTCAAAATGACCGCCGTTGCCATGGAAACAGGTAAAAGGCGGGAAAATTAAAAGTGTTCAGCATTGGATATATTTGACAGGAAGGTTTCAGCCTCAGAATTTGCAAAATTGCTGCCGTTGCCATGGAAAAGAGAAAAGGCGGGAAAATTAAAAGTGCCCAGAACTGGATGAAATTTTCGACAGGAAGATTGCTTAGCATGTGTTGAAATGATTTTCAGCCTCGGAATTTTCAAAATGGCTTCCGTTGCCATGGAAATGGAAAAAAGGCCGGAAAATTAAAAGTGCTCAGGATTGGATGAAATTTGACAGGAAGGTTTCAGCCTCAGAATTTTCAAAATGGCTGCCGTTGCCATGGAAACGGAAAAAAAGGCGGGAAAATTGAAAGTGCTAAGAATTGGATGAAATTTGACAGGAAGGTTGCCTTGCATGGTACAAATGATTTTCAGCCTCAGAATTTTCAAAATGGCTGCCGTTGCCATGGAAAAAGGAAAAGGCGGGAAAATTAAAAGTGCTCAGAATTGGATGAAATTTGACAGGAATGTTGCTTTGCATGGTACAAATGATTTTCAGTCTCAGAATTTTCAAAATGGCTGCCGTTGCCATGGAAAAAGGAAAAGGCAGGAAAATTAAAAGTGCTCAGAATTGGATGAAATTTTTGACAGGAAGATTGCTTAGCATGTGTTGAAATGATTTTCGGCCTCGGAATTTTCAAAATGGCTTCCGTTCCCATGGAAATGGAAAAAAGGCGGGAAAAGTAAAAGTTTACAGAATTGAATGAAATTTGACAGGAAGGTTGCCTTGCATGTTTGCAGATGATTTTCAGCCTCAGAATTTTCAAAATGGCTGCTGTTGCCATGGAAGTGGAAAAAGGCGGGAATATGAAAGTGCTCAGAATCGGATCAAAATTTACATTAAAGTTGCCGGGCCTGTGTACGAATGATTTTCAGCCTCAGATTTTTTTCAAAATGGTTACCGTTGCCATTGAAACCTAGAAATACTGGAAAATGAAAGGTGCTACGAATAGGATTCATAATGTCCGTTTGGGGGACATCTGTGACGCTTTGCGTTACAACAATAAATATTTACTTTTGCATCTACTTTTGAGCAACACTGGCACCGACTTTACCAAGCTACTTAATTTATAAAGTTGACATGAAAAAAGTACAAGTGCGAAATTTTTCAAAATCTTTCAAACCTGTTCCAACTGATTTGGTTGAGGTTGATATTATACATGTTATAAATATATTGCTATTGAATGAATGTGTAACTTGTTCTTAAACTCCTTCCAGCTTATAAAATAAAGATGCTAGATACTTAGATACTTCAATCTCATTTATAGATTCATTGAAGATGTTATGTCCATTTATACCTAATCATTTGCTAAATGGATACCATCAATAAATCTTCAAAAATTAGGTAAAAAGGCAACAACAGAAACCTTTAGATCAACATCTTTTTTCACTGGATGAAAATGGTCATCTCACTAAAATTCAAAAAGGGACCACTTAAATTTGAAAATTATTAATTTTACTACCTTGGACAGTACAATTCCAACCACACCGGCTTATGGAATGTATGATTAACAGTTTATTCGTTACGCGAGAGATAGCACCAATTATGCAGGCTACATACAAATTTTGAATCTTGTCTGCGTAATGCAAATGGTTCATTGGAAAAATAAACGCCACCCAGTAGAATTTGTAATAGTTTCGATATGGCTGACTTTAACCTCACATTTAAATCGTGAAAAGGCACACCTTGACATATAAGTCCTTCAGCAGAGGCATCGGCCAAGTGGTAATAAATAACAAAATACCAAAGTTTCTGTTAATTTGGATTCTGCATATGCGCATTTCGACAACTTATGTCTCTTCAGTGCAGATTAAATCAAAATATTTGGAGATCCATATACCGAAATACTTGCGAAGGCTGATAGAGAACAAATTACCAATAAGATCTAAATAGAAAAGCCAAAATCAGCTAAGGACAGAGCTTTGCAAGAGGGAGATACTCCTTCGTTTTGAACAATTATTTGTTAAATTTAGATATTGCAAGTTTCCAGATAAAATCGGTTTTCTGGCCAACACCGAAGTACTGGCTACTGGGTTGGTGAATACTCTAGCGGATTAACAGTCCACCAGCAGAGGCATCGGCCCAGTTGTAATAAATAACAAAATAACGAAGTTTCTGTTAATATGGATTCTGCATATGCGCATTTCGACAACTTATGTCTCATCAGTGCAGATTAAATCAAAATATTTGGAAATTCATATACCGAAATACTTGCGAAGGCTGATAGAGAACAAACTACCAATAACATCTAAATAGAAAAGCAAAAATCCGCTAAGGACAGAGCTTTGCGAGAGGGAGATACTCCTTCGTTTTGAACAATTTTTTGTTAAATTTAGATATTGCAAGTTTCCAGATAAAATCGGTTTTCGGGCCAGCACCGAAGTACATGCTACTGGGTTGGTGGATACCTTCGGGGACTTACAGTCCACCAGCAAAGGCATCGGCCAAGTGGTAACAAATGACAAAATACCGAAGTTTCTGTTAATTTGGATTCTGCATATGCGCATTTCGACAACTTATGTCTCTTCAGTGCAGATTAAATCAAAATATTTTGAAATCCATATACCGAAATACTTGCGAAGGCTGATAGAGAATAACATCTAAATAGAAAGCCAAAATCAGCTAAGTACAGAGCTTTGAAAGAGAGAGATACTCCTTAGTCTTGAATATTTTTTTGTTAAATTTAGATATTCCCTCGAGGACTAACAATCCACCAGCAGTAGCATCGGCCCAGTGGTAATAAATAACAAAATACCGAAGTTTCTGTTAATTTGGATTCTGCATATGCACATTTCGACAACCTATGTCTCATAAGTGCAGATTAAATCAGAATGTTTGGAAATCCATATACCGAAATACTTGTGAAGGCTGATTGAGAACAAACATCCAATAATATCTAAACAGAAAAGACAAAATCAGCTAAGGACAGAGCTGTGCAAGAGGGAGATACCTTAGTTTTACACAATAAGAGGTTATATTGTAGGGTCTTCTGTAAGTTCAAATTAATGAAGAAAATATAACAGTAAACACATAAAATGGCCGATCTTTACAATCACATGACACAATCCACCAGGGAACTGCACAAGAAAAACAATAAAATGACAAAAGACAAACAAAGACAACGATAGGAACTCAGGTACCGGACTTGGTGCTGGCACTAGCAACAGCTAGCGGTAAGGTTAAACCGGTTTATGGATACACAAACCTCCCCTTTCTCTATCCCATTTCCTATAGTATAATAAACATACAAATAAAATCCAACATAGGTAGACCACTAACTCCACGACCACAATCTTGAAAAGGGAAAGATAAACTTTAAGAAAAAATGTAATTTAGAAAGATGGGTGAAGGATTGCTCGCCGCTAAACTACCGGCTAGCTCAAGGAGCCTAGTCTGCTGGTAAAACACTGTCGCACTACGGAATAATAATCTAATTCAAATCTTCCCGAAGGGTTTGGTAATGAATCATCATGTATTTCAGTAGACATCGGCAGTATCAAGTCCAATGATGTTTTAAAATTACCAAGTAATATTAATTGCATAAGCAAACAAGAGACTTTAAGGTGACTGTAAAGCTCACCTAGACTAAGGCTTTTAGATAATCTAAAGATAATGGTCCGATGTTAAACTAAACACTCCGCGCTGGTGGCCATCTTGGACGTGGTTCAAGCATAAAATATCATTTTTTGAAAAAGCACCACTCAAGAACTAATGTGATAAAGTTTGATTAAAATTATTCAAGGGATTTAAGAGGCTTTGTTAAACTATGTTCCCTGCTTGTGGAGGCCTTTAATTAGAGAAGAACA
The DNA here is from genome assembly GCA_002080025.1 of Modiolus philippinarum. Taxonomy (NCBI): domain Eukaryota; kingdom Metazoa; phylum Mollusca; class Bivalvia; order Mytilida; family Modiolidae; genus Modiolus; species Modiolus philippinarum. Next base: position 5,694 of record MJUU01017618.1, on the reverse strand, counting down.
TAAAAATCTGACTTTGAAAAAAACACCAAAGGACTATTATGACCAAGTATGGTTGTGATTGACTCTGTGGCTTCACGGGAAAAGATCTTTGAATACTTTCCATTGGGTCAAATTTTAAACTATGTTCCCCGCTGGCCATCAGGCGTGGACTTGCTGTGCACAATTGTGAAAGAGAGCAACCGAAGGACAGTTGAGACCAAGTTGGTTCTAATCGTCCAAGTTGTTTCAGAAGAGACAAACTTTGAATGCGTTTCCTCATAGGGTTCAATGTTAAGCTAATTTTCTTGCTGGTGGCCATCTTGGATGAGATACAGATATTTTTTTTAAAAGAGGAACATCCAAGGACTATTGTGACCAAGCATGGCTCATATTGGATGGGTAGTAGCAGGGGAGAAGCTCTTCGAACTCATTTTCCCATAGGTTAAAATCTTAAAATATATGTTCCCCGCTGGTGGCTGTCTTTGATCTCATTTGGACTTGCTGGACACATTTTTCAAAGGGACCAACTAAGGACAGCTGTTACCAAGTATGGTTCCAATAAGCAAAGTAGTTTCAGAGGAGATCTTTGAATGTGTTTTTTCTTTAGGGTTCAATGTCAAACTAACTTCCCCGTTGGCATTCATCTTGGATGAGATGTGGGATGAAGACAACTTTAAATCATGAAGATAATATGTAGTTCTTGACATGCTGAATATTTTTGCATTTCAAACTTTATCTCTATCTCAAATCGTTTTTGAATTACGAAGAAAAATGTATGAAATTACAAAAAAAAAAAATACAAATAAAGGACAACATTCCATAATGGATAGTCACATTTTCTTCAAAATTTCAAGGTCTGTGGATCTTGATTTGCTGAACATTTTTGCAATTTAAAGTTGACCTTTGTCCTTTATAGTTTTCTTTATAAAAATCTTAAAATTGTGAAGATTTTACGGAGAAGGGACAATAACTTTAAAACGGGTAAAAAGATTTTCTCCAAAGCAGGTCATGCAGCTCACACTAATCCATGTCTGTGAATGCTATCCAATATGGTTCGATGTTACACTATGTTTCCGCTGGTGGCCATCTTGGATCTTGGACAATTTTTTTTTATCAAGTATGGTCCTAATTGGTCAAGTAATTCCACAGAAATGCGTTTTCCATATGTGTAAAAAAGTTTTGGAATGGCCGAAAAAAAAAATATTTCAATATAGAATATGACCCCAAATGGAAACTCGCTGTGTTTCTTTCAGTAGGATATTGATTACCTGTCAACTTCTACCAAAGTGTAACCAACATCAAAGGAATGGACCACAATAAAAATGATATTACGATTCCTGCAGTGAAAATAAGCTATTAAATTATGTCTGTAACTGAAGTGAATAAAATTTGAGTATCTATTTTATCAAAATTATCTTTCAAAATTGAGTAAACTAGGACAATGAAGTGATTTTCACATCATTTAATCAATATATTAGTACAATAAAGGCTGTCATCTGTGCGCTTTAGGTGTAGCTTATATGCAATTGAAGTATAAACTTCATCTCTATTCGTACTCCTTTATACATCAAAATAAGTTAATTGCAGCATAGCCCTTTTCAGTGTGTTATTCTCTTTTCCTAGATTAGAACTCTCCTGTCAAGTGGTGGTACAATACGCCTGACTTCCCGTTATCACCATACATACATAGTATGCGGAAATGCTTAATATATTAAAATAAATTTTATCATATAAAAACTGTAAATAGAAATTTTAAATAACAAGAATAGAATGCCTGGGTCCCCCGCCGCTTAAGCAATATACTAGCATACTATATATGAAATTGCAATATTTTCAAACATTCAGAGCTGTTCTAGAATTAAATATGTGGGGATACAAAAATATCGACCAAGGCTGATGTTCGAACTTGACCAAGGTATAATTTTTGGCTAAAACGGTGTCGTTATTTCGGTCAAACTACAATAAATCCGTCAAAAAGTATCGACCGAGGCTAAACTAAGAACTTGACATGGGTATTAGTAGTATAAACATTTGGAAAAAAATAATGAAAATTCGTCAAAATTTGTAGGCATGAAAGCACTTACAGGGTCAATTTTTGGATAAAACGGAGTCATTATTTTGATCAAAGTGCCATAACTCCCTCAAAAAGTCTCGACCAACTGATTTTCGAACTTGACCAAGGTATTAGCAGTATAAACATTTGATATAAATTTAATGAAAATTCGTTAAAATTTGTAGGCATAAAAGCGCTTACAAGGTCAATTTCTTGCTAAAACGGTTTCGTTATTTTGGTCAAATTTCCGTAACTCCATCAAAAAGTATTGACTGAGGCTGATTTTCAAACGTGACCAAGGTATAAGTGCTTTGAACATTTGGTATAAATTTCATGAAAATCCGTTAAAATTTGTCGGCATGAGAGCGCTTACAAGGTAAAATTTTGGAAAAACAGAATTAATTTCCGAAATAGCCATATAGCTCATTAAAATTATTGCAGTTGGAATTAACATATGTGTTATGGTCTCATGTTCATTTACTCCATATTCTTTTGTAAAATATTCATTATTTTGGTCAAAGTCCCATAACTCTGTCAAAAAGTACCGACTGAGGCTAATTTTAGAACTTGACCGAGGTATTACTGCTATAAACTTTTGGTATAAATTTCATGAAAATCCGTTTAATTTGTAGACATGAGCGCGCTTACAAAAAAGTGTGACGGACGCACGGACACATGGACGCAAGGACATACGGCATTTCTATGTCCCCTCTCCGCATTGCGGCGGGGGAAAACAAAATTAGGAAATTTAGGACCATTATATCTATAAATTATCATATTTAACAAATATCTATATTATTTAACTTGATTAAGTACAAAAATTAAAATGATTTGATCAAAAATGTAAAAATTATTGGTAAATTTTAAAATGCCAGAATTTAAAGAAAGATAACTCCATAAAGCTAAATTTACCACAGGTTGATAACCGGAACTGATTGATTGTATCTAAATGCCGAAATTGAAGTGTGGGCCATTAAATATAGATTATAACATATCATTTTTCATATCAGACCCGTTATCAGCCATAGGTCAGATCATAGGCTGATAATGGGTCTGATATGAAAAATTGCATATAATGAATTTTTATCATATGTTTCACAACTAGAAAATACATTCACAATTTCAATCGCGATTTCAGAAGTTTAATTTCCGGCATCGGAATTTTGAGGTCAAACCTTAAAACATTGAAAAAATAATGTAGTCTGAATTTGAAAATCACCTTTTTCTATTTCCTAGCAAAACTTTTATAATGTGTCTAATGTGGAAAGAAATGAAGTAAAATATTTATATCAAAAAAGATGATTTTTAGCAAATTAAAGTTTTATACACTTTAAGCTTAAAATCTGTTAGGGAAATGACTGATAATACAGATATGGATTTAGCGTGTGATGTAAACCAAAAGCAGTTGATATCAACCGGAAACAATTGATAAAAAAGTCTTATTATATAGGAGACGGTGAAAGATTGAAATTTTTCAGTGAAAGAAAAGTGATAATTAAGGTAGTAAACCTGGGGTACGGAGAGATAACTCCTTTTTCTGCACAAATTACTTGTTTTTTTTTTTTTGTTTGTTTTTTTTTTTTTNTTGGTATGAATAAAACAAAAGATTTAGAATGTTTTATCATAAATAGAAACAAAATATTTATGTTATCATAAACTTACTCTCCTTTTATAAAATACTTCAAAGTGCCTACATAAATTTATCTAAGTTTTTAATGGCATGTTAGAAATATTGAAATAAATGAAAGTCACATTTTTTAGAAGGGGGTAATTCTTTCTGCTTGACGTTAAGAATTAAGGAATTTTAATGGAATAAAAAAGATAACAGGAAACACCTACAATGGCCGAAAAACATAGCCACATGCCAGAAAGTAAATAGGAACTGCACAAGAAAAAAACCCACAATAAAAATACAAAAGACAAACATAAACAACGATAGGAACTCGGGACAGTCGGACTTGGTACTTTTTAGTCAGAATTTTCTAACATATTGTCGAAAAACGGTACGGTCAATTTTCATAAAATTTTGACATAAGTCATATATGTGGAGGACCTTCAACTTCCCAGTATTTTTTTGTGAAAATTGACTGTTAGGGTTTTTATCTTGAAGACATTGAATGAAGCTGTGTTTAGCAATGTTTCGAAAACATATTTTCTGTTTTACTGTAACTCAACACTAAATGCATGCTTATGATCATTATTCTCTCATATTAGGTCTTCACGTTTCTATGCAGGAGTTTGGCAATTTATAGTCTTTTTATGCCAATTCTTATACATTTATAGTACAGTAGTATATGCTTCATGTTCATTACTGAACAAAATATATGACTCCTAAGATAGGGGCGTTTCTGTGAACCATATATAAAATCTAACGGTGAAAATTTTCAAAACTTTTTCTAGAAATATATTACATAATTGTCTAATACTACAAATTTAAAGAAAATTGATTGTGTGGAAAATTTTTGGGTTACGTGGGTCTACTACCTTAACTGTGAAATTATTTTCCATAATTTCACTCTAAGAAGTGACGTAACAATAGACGTCGTCAACGTTATTGTTAAGTAAGCGTCTCAGCGGATTAACATGGAAAACGTAGTTCATGAAAAGAATAGTAAATTAAACCATTAAATATGCGAAGACTGATCTATATAATAAAAAACAATAACTAATCCTAGATTCTGGTTATCCAAAATATTCATGTCATGATCGAAAAACACTGTAATTCACTCATGCGCTACGCGCATTCGTGAATTACTGCGTTGTTCGATCATTCGTTGAAGGTATCAAACCACCAATTCAACCAATCAGAGTTGGAAGGTATGAGAAAATAAACCTTTTGAATCTAAAGATAGACTTTGTATTCTTGCACCTTTAAAACTATTCGAGGGAATTTGATGAATAATACACCCATTTAAACATTGATATATTAGGTTTATTTCAATACCATAGTCAAATGATCAGGTTTAATTTAAGATCACTTAAAGGCGGGGAATTCCGAATTAAATTTTTGCGAAATGTTATGACGTCGTGGTACGTATTAATAGCTAGGTGGCTTTCCCCTACACACCGGGAATATCTTAGAAGGCTTTAAAGGTATGATCAAAATTTTGATATAATGTAGAGCATGTATGCCCCTTTCTCGACAGGCATTGTCTTGGGAAGGTTAAAGTTAAGATAAATTGTCCAGGGGAGTTTGAAAATTCCAAAATTTAGTTGAAAATGTTAAAGAAATGAATTGGTGGTTTCACACCTGAATATTTTGCGATAATCAGAATCTCTGATTAGTTATAGCATCAATATAAAGCGGTTGTGGGATTTAAGATAGACTAAATATCAATAATATTTTGAATTACATATGAAAATACAAATAACACTTCGTGGTAAGTTCAGCTGTTGAATAAGCTCAGGTAGGTACTCCAACGAAAAAATTGAATGTTCGCATTCAATGAATATAACTGTTCAAAAAGATAGTTATCTGCTTCAATAATGAGATATTGAACTTTTCATCCCCCAAAAATTCAGATTAAGGATAAATTAGTATTATCAAAAACAATACAATTTTTCCACTCCCGGTGTAATATTGTCATTTTCCCCCATGCTAGATTTCCCCCGCGGAAAATTAGTAGTTGATATGGCAAAAAGCCGTAGGTTTTCAAAAAACG
>MJUU01017613.1:10836-25967 GCA_002080025.1 Modiolus philippinarum | reverse complement strand
CCTTGTGGAGACAGGCGCTGCAAATGTCGTAGACATATGCAAACCTCGTCCTCGTTTACCAGTCAGGTTACTACAAAAAGGTACAAAATATTTTGCACTTTAAATTGCAAAAGCACAAATATTATTTATTTGCTGCAGTGTAACGTTTGTAATCTCCAATACGTGGGCGAGTCAAAGCAACCATTCCACAAACGTCTGAATAAAGTCAACTAACGGTGTATCTTCGAGTTCTTATATATCTTATATTTAGCCATAGTTTTATTTATTTATTAAAATTTTTTAATTTCTATAGTTGAGACTATAAATTTGTCTTAGTTAACAGATTCAGCCACTGAACTTACCACTTATATACAATTTTGACGGTTTTTCTTTAGGTTTTTGTTGAAATTCGTTGTATAGGACATCCAGAACCGAAAAAAACTAACTGCTGTTTGGAAGGCCAAATAACTAAATACCGAAGTTACTGTGAATTTAAATTCTGGATATGTTTATTCATCCGTAACCAAAAAAATGTTTTGGTTCTTGGTGTATTTGTGTAGTGACTATCCTCTCACACACTGCAAAATAGCTAAAATGGACACAAAAAGCTATTCACAGCAATGTTCGACTGCTAATAATCTACAAAACATACAAGTGAAGCATATATTAATTTTATTTTCAAGAAGTACATTGACTAGAGACCACTTTACTCGATTTTCGGCAACATGCATCTGAGAATATTCTGAAAATGACTCAACATAGGAATAAATTCACGCCTTAAAGACTATACTTCTTTGTAAATTAAGAAATTAGCGTGGCAATTTATAATTCACATCGCGAATTGGTTTTTGATGTATTTTTATTGTGTATACGTAAAGGGATATGGACGGTAAGTGTACATCAGACAACAATCTTATACATTCACCATAGAACCCGCAAAACAAGACACTCTTGTCGACGTCTAAATAGAAAAAAAAATATTCATATCCCTTTGCAGATTATAAACACTCCGTCCGATCTGTATGCATGTACGATTTTGAATGGAGATAATTATTTCCTTTTAGATAATAATTTTTAATACAGTAAAAAACTTTTATAAGTCGGTTTTCGAGCTAACTTAACTATGCTTTGGGAAAATGACCGTGAAGTTTTTGACCTGTAATCAGCAAAATTAAGAAATAATTCGTGAAATACTAAACTTATCTTGGCTGCTAAGGTTTTGACGATTTGATATTCATATTCAGGGGGAGGGGGGGGGGGGGGAACTTTGTAAATTAATAACTTAATCTTCGTGTCAATTATAATAGATATTTAATTTTAATTTGAAGAACTAAAGAATAATTTTTTATGCAAATGCAAATAGATTATTTTGATGTGACATTTGATGTGAATAAATAATTTTTGAAATTCTCATGAAGACGAATATTTTTTGTAGGCGAAATCGCCAAAACCACACACCCTAAATTTCAAATGGTCGTCCCCTAAAAGCAATTAAATATCGGATATACAAATATTTATGGTGCTGACAAGTTTAATGAAATAAACACGAAACTTTCCTTTTGAATGAGTAAATAACGTTGAATGCAGAAATTTCTGAGACCATCACCGGAATTTTAAATGTCATGAAGTTTCGTATGTATTACCTATGTTACCGTTCTATCTATCTGCAATTTGCGGCTGGAAATTAAAAAAACAAACAAACAAACATTTTGCAAAATAAATATTGGCAACTGTGTTAATCTAAAGATAAAAATAGTTTATTTTTTTAAATACATTAAAAAAAAATAATAAATAAATATCCATGAACACTATTACAATTTATCTATAAAAATAGATTGATTTTGAAAATTTTAGATAATTATAGATAAAAGGAATTAACTTGTACATATACGGTAAAAAATCACTGTTTTTAACTGAGTTGCACTGTCACAATCCGCCACAGTGCAACACAGTTATTTCAAATACTGTGGCTAACTGTCATGCACTGTTACAATCAAGGATTGTGCATGACAGTAACACCAAATACTGTCAAAAACTGACATGAACTGTAACAATCCGGGACAGTGCATGACAGTAGTCGTAAAGACTGTCTTTTACTGTATGTTACTGTTACAGTACTGGACAGTTAATCACAGTACTTGGGTATTACTGTTAATGACTGTCCCCGATTGGCACAGTTCTTGACAGTACTTAATAGATATTTCACAGTACTACCACAGCAGAGAACAATGAATGACAGTGAAAAAATCACTGTTCCTGGTATGGACAGTACTTTTTTCTGTTCATAGTGATTGGACCCTATGCAAAAAATGACATCTTTACTTCTCCTCTGAAATGACTGAAGTAAATTCAACCAAACTTTACAAGAGTTATGTACTATAGGTCCTTAAAAAAGATTGCTCTTTATATTCAGATCTGATTAAAAAACATGACAGACTGATAAGCACGGAACTTAAAGGTTTAACATTGGACCATATTGGAAAACCACATTTTTATGTTGTCCTATGAAAGGACTGAAGCAAATTCAACCAAACTTTACAGGAATGATGTAACAGAGGTCCTTTACAAAGAATGCAAATTTTATTTTAATCTGACAAACAACATAGCCGCCAGTGTGGAACTTAGGTTTAAAATTGGACCCTTTGGGAAAAGTCACATTTTAATCTTCTCCTCTGTAACTGCTGAAGCAGATTCAACCAAATTTACAGGAATGATAAACGGAAGGTCCTTTACAAAATTTGCTCATTTCATTTCGATCCGACAAAAAAAAACATGGCCTCCAGTGCAGAACATAGTTGAACATCATAGGGCGGTATGTGAAAACTATACTTTTCATTATTTTCTCTGAAACTATTCAAGCAAATTTAACTAAACTGTGTTGGAATGGTGTATTGAAGGTCCTTTGCAAAGATTACTCATTTCAATAGGATCAGACAAAAAACACTTGTGCCAATGGAGAACACAGCTTAACATAAGACCTCATTGGTAAAATACATTTTTGGGGTCATGCATTGCATAGAAGCGTTTTGTCAGGTGAGCGATACAGGCTCAGTGTCTGAGCCTCTAGTTTATCTTTTAGTGTTTAAAGTCTTAAAAACTAAATTTTGCAGTTTTTAATGTTTACATCATCAGGTTAACAACAAATAAAGCGATAAATAACTACTGGCGAAACAAACAAATTATATTGAATGTTTAAATGTAAAAATAATAGAAATATTATTAATAAATTATCAGAGTACTAATGCAGATAGATAAGTAAAATTAAAAAAACAAAAACCGGCAATTGTGATGAGATGTAACACAAATGGAGATAGCCTGACAAAGAACAAGCATGAACAGGAACTCAAAAAAAGTTAAGCACCAGCAGTGTGAACCCAAAAAACTGGGGAAGTCATAAGGTGCCCCGGAAGGGTAAGCATGATTTTCTCCAAGCATGGAACCAGTCACACTGCCAAGTGTATCATGCTTAATAAATGGTAAATAGTCAACAGGTAATGCATACACAAAAAATGTATTGAGTTTGCCCAGTTAAATGTTTTTTTCTTGTAAATGGGACACCCTCTTTAATAGAACGTTTGATTTCTTTGTTTGCTTGATCGATTGATATATATTGTTTCTCAAAAAGACGTCGAATGCAAAGAAATTTGTCATTTTTTGTGTCGTTGGTTTATCCTATTTTTATTTGCATAAAAAAATACAAATAGGATTAGACACCAGTAGGAGCTTGCTCACGAGGTCGTCTCCAAAATAAAATTAATAGCAATAATTGGACATGCAAATCTACTTACATTAACAGTTTAAATATGAAAAAGGAAAGGAAATGGGGTAAATGTCAAGGAGACAACACCCCACCTCCAGGTTAAAACGACCCAAAACAAAGCATCTAGGGGTCATCGTACGGTCTTCAACACAATGAGGAACCTCACACCATATAGAAAGCCCTTAATCGCCCAAAAAAGTAAAAAAGGTGACTAAATTAATGGAAAGAAACCACATCCAATAACCTGAATATCAAGAAACTACAATTTTATAAGAAGACATTACAAACCAATGACCAACATATTCATGACTTGGGGTATGCGCAAAAAATTTCGATGGGGTTAAACTCGTTTTCTTGGATCCAAACGCTCCCCTATGTTTGGTGAATGGCTAAACAATAAATACACATAAAGACTTACAGTAATAATCAAACTAGAAAAAGTCCAACTTATGAAGACGATTACCTTTTCAATGAAGTACATAAAATATGAAGACAATACACACGAGTACTGTCCTGACAAATGTTCACAGTTACTGTCAGCTATCTGAGGACATAATGTCCGTTGACAAGCCTTCTTACATATAAAACTTCAATTCAAATACACATTAATCAATACGAAATAACACAGATAAATAAATAAATAAATAAACAAATCACATGTAATGATAAGTGAATTTGAGTAAGTGTGTCCATTAGTAATCGGCTTTAAAACAAAATAAATTCACTAATCAATGGAAACGTTTAAGGGCTTTTAGGAAAATACAAACAATGAAAGGATATGGAGTAAATGCACATTAGACAAAGTCTCTATAAAAACATTGCAAACCAATCAATCAATGAAACGGTGCTGTTATTGTCATCTTCATACTGTCCTGATTTGTATACAAATAGTTAATACATAATTGAATATCATTATCAGTACAGCTACAAAACTCATTAACTTAGCTGAAACTGTAAAAATTTCATCTACATCTTCAATCTACACAAGTTGAGGTTAGAGCGAAATTCTGTTCGGAAGAACTTAAACTAATGACCATTGACTTTGACGTATGATAAGGGTTTGAAAAATGCACCATTTTAATTTGATTTCCGAAAACTTGTGTAATCATGCGAATAACCAACAAGGAACCAAAATGCTGTAAATTTGCTCTCTGCATATGGAGGAAGTGTGTACCGAAATAAATATGGACAAGTGTCGTGAAAAGAAAAAAACGACTGAAAAAAAATGAAAATTAACTGATAACAGTACTTGAAACTACATGACTATAAATTGATGAATGAAAAAATAAAGGGATATGGAGTAAATGTACATGAGACAAAATCCTCATAAATACATGGTAAGATTAATCTTCAAAACGAAAGCAAACTTTTTTGATTGAGAAAGATGACAAAAGACATTTTATATTGTTTTGAGCTTTTTTTTTTAAATCTTCAAATAACAAGAGAGCTTACGGTTAATAAGAAATTGAATAGTATATAGAACTAACTTACTGATGTCCAACTTGAGTAAAAAAATCATATTTATCTTAGAGCTCAGTGATTTTTTTTTATAATTCCGAAATATTTTTAATCTCTTATTGCCATATAGTATCATTACATAATGATTATAAAAATGTTGATTGTATTTAGGATGTGAATACGGAGATAAACAAAATGGATGTACATCTCAAAACTGTACAGATTCACAGGGAAGAGATACTTGTTGTCAGACCTGTTCCACTTCCACAACTGATTCCACTTCTTCGTCGATATCAACAACCGATTCCACTACTTCATTGATACCAACAACTGATTCAGGGATAACAACAACCTCTACTTCAGTGACAGAAGAAACAACATCCAACGATGATTTTCCTGTTGTAACAAGTATGAATACTTTTCCTTTTGTAGCAAGTATGATTGCTTTCCTGTTGTAACAAGTGTGATTACTTTTATTGTTGTAACAAGTATGATTACTTTTATTGTTGTAACAAGTATGATTACTTTCCTGTTGCAACAAGATTGATTACTTTTCCTGTTGTAACAATTATGATTACTTTTCCTGTTGTAACAAGTATGATTACTTTTCCAATACAGAATTCTATAAATTCAGAAAATGGGATTTTCATTTTTTTATTCTTTTCATTTCGGTCCTTTTAGCCAGTAATTGCTTCGAATATTTTTTTCTTCACTTTTTTACCTAAATATTAATACAATTCAATTGTAAGCACTTAATTTAAACCAAATGTCTTTTTGAGCTTTATAAAAAGACTTTGACAGGCGTCATTTTTCAAGCTATTGTACATTTTAGTGCAAATAATAAGGTTCTGGATACAAGTATTCTTTCAAACTAGATTAAGCCGATAAATACGTTTTGTAAAGCTTCAAATATTTTTTCTTTCAATATAGATTTGGCTGTGGCATGTACCGCCTACATATAAAGACAAGGAAGTGACTTCGAGATAAAAGCTTTGTTCCATAGCTTGGTTGTGCCATATATTTGTCATGTTTATAGAGACTTAGTCTCATGTGCATTGATTCGACATCCCTTCGTTGTGTATTATTGAAATAATATTTCCCGTTATTTTTTACAGTTGCTGTTGCTGCAGGGAGCTCAGTTGCTGTTATATCAGTGATTTTAACTGTTTTCATTTGTTATAACAAAAGTAAAAATGTCACAAGGGTAAGTTTTATCATTGCTCATTATTAAATATTATACTTTTTAGGATAGAGATTTTCTCCTCTTTAACAGATGCACTGCTGCTTACACTCCCCACTCTTTGGAAGGTATATACTGAACATAATGTCCGTCCATCATTCCTTCCGTCCGTCTTTCTGTACCCAAAAGCTGGGATTTATTATTCCACCTAAACCATTGAGTGGAATTTCATGAAACTTATACAGGGGTTTAATTACATATTATAAATGTACTATGTGCTTTGTATTATAATATTTTTCCTTATTTATGAAAGACCTTATATACATATTATAGATGTGTATTATGCATTTTGCTTTTCAATAATTCCGTTTTCAGATTTTTTTCTAGAAAAATTCATGAGGTTTCGGGGATAGGGGGTGGTATCCGTAGTCCAATAGGCCACCGTTACTCTAGTTCATTCGTTTTTCCAACCTATGTAAAAATAATGTTCATTTCCGTAACAAAGTGTAAATTTATGCCATCAGGTAATCAACTAAAACAGAAAGTAGTTGGTTAGACTACTCTGGAAGTACTTTTGTTCGTGGACATCAATTTTCGTAGTTTTCATAAATATCACTATTTCGTATAGTTGGTTAAATGAGAAATGCGACGGTATTATCCCATAGAGTTATGCAAAAAAACTGAAACAGTAAAGAATTGCAGTTGCTAATGTATTTCTTATCCAAAGAAAATGACATTTTTTTTTGTTATTACGACGCATTTTCAATAGTTTTCAAAATTTTATATAATCTTCTTTTCGTTTAGGTGATGCCCTTTTGAGAATTGTCAGCATGACAAAGATAGCAGGAAGACCAATGAACCTAGAAAAGACAGTTGTTACTTGCTTGAACCTTGAACCTTGAACACTTTCACCTGTCAGCCGTTTAGTTTTGTACAAAATATTGTATTTGGTCCTACGTTGTAGTCTAAAGAGATAAATGATTATGCTTTTACATCCCTTTTCACCCTGTTCACGAGTCACTTGCAGTGTTGATTTGATATGTCTAATGTTTTCTGTTAATCACTGTCTTCCTCAATATCCCAGCTTTGGTCATTATAATGATTTTCCATGGTCACTAAGATAAGGTAAGCCATAAGTGGTGTCTTTGTTGCCTCTGTTATTATTTTTACTCTAGCAATTACTCTTAGTCTGACTGAATAAAAAAACAGCCGTGACAATAAGTAAATGATTTGTTTCCAAGAAACTTTACTAAATACTTATAGTTGGTTTGATCCTGGAGACATAAGTTGTCGAAATATGCATATGCAGAAACTACGTTCACAGTATCTTCGGCATATTTGTGCTGTTCTTGTCATTATAGCTTATAGAAAAATATCTGATGACAACGTGGTGTTAGCTAAAATTGATACCATATCTGTATGCCACTTTTTTCCTCTTTCTAAACTCTTAAAATTGAATCATTTTTGGCCTTTGGTGGATCATATTAATCTTATGGTGTATGAATTGCATACTGCTTCTTGTCTAAGGCTTACTTTTCAGCCGATTATACTATGCAGAAATGGCTAGTAAGATGGAAGTGAAGCAACCCAAGGCTTTTATAGCTTTAAAAGTTGCACAAAAGCAATTTAGAGTAAATTACCAAAAACATACAAGTGCGGGAGGAGAATTAATAATGGGGAAAGATGGGGGATTAGTAACTGATTTAAACTTTGTTTGGGTTCTAGTGCTGCTGATGAGGAATAAATTTCCGAAAAGGCCATACAGCTCATTAAAATTAATGCAGTTGGAGTTGACATATGTGTTATTGTCTCATGTTCATTTACTCCATATCCTTTCGTAAAATATTCCAGTGGTGTATGCGCTTCATAGGAATTCTGCTTGCGGTCGCGTAATTCTAATTTCTCTTAAGATACTTCTTGGTGACACCATTTCCTGTCCATGTCACTTCTGAAAATATGCCTTGAAATAAAAGATTTAAAAATACTAGTATTCTTGAAATCAAATCAAATCTCTATTGTTATTTACATGAAATTGATGCAATAAACATGAACTATTCAGTACAATAGAATCAACTCTCAGATGATACCTCAGTTTTTATAGGGGTTCACACTGCTAGTGATTAAGTTTTGTAGCGTTCTTGTTCATTTTTGTTTATTTGTTTTGTCTTTGTCATACCATCTCAATTCGTGTTGCTGTAAATTGCCGTGATTTTGGTTTTATGATTTTAGAATTTCCACTTTCCTCGTTCTTGCTTCGGTATTCGTTTGCCGATGTACTCTCAAAGAAGAGATTAAATATCCGAGACCGTGAACAAACACGGTTTGTAGGTTTGTCTTTTTCCCATTACCGTTTGTTTTGTATTTTTTTGTTGAATGTCTCATTTATCATTGTTTTATACTTGATATTTTTATTGCATTTTTTTCTCATTTTTAAAAATAAAAATCTAAATGGCACCAGGGTGCACAAGCCGAGTTGCAACTTCAAATATTATGTGACCAAGTTAATTTGAAGACCCAAATATTTCTAAAATTGTCTTTTAAGTATCTTTCCTACCTAATATCCAAAGTTCTAAGAATTCAAGAAGGTCTATTTTCTAGTTTCATGTCTTGACATTTCAATATATAAATCTTTGTTACTGTAACTTTCACTGACCTTGACCTTTGACCTACTTTCTTTAAATTTAATAGGGTTCATCCCTTCCGAGTATCAAACAATATATCAAAGTTTCAATTCAACTGGATATAAACATTTTGATTTATCATCCAGGAACCAAATTTTCCTGACATTTTCAGTCTATTTTCAACTGTGACCTTGACCTTTGATCTACTTTCTCCAAGATCAGTGGGTCCCTCCCCTCCTGGTACCAAACAACAAATCCAAGTTTCATTTCAATTGGATGTAAACTTTTTGAGTTATCATTCGGAAACCTAATTTTTCTGAAATTTTCAGTCTATTTTCGGCCACCGTGACCTTAACCTTTGACCTACTTTCTCCAAAATCAATAGGGTTTCTCTCTGTCTAGTATCCAACAATATATCCAAGTTTCATTTCAATTGGATGTAAACTTTTTGAGTTATCATCCGGAAACCAATGTTTGACGCCCGACTTCGTTGCAATTCGGCTAAAAAATCATGTTGCTAGACAACTTACTGTTATATACATTAGAGAAAGAACGTTTGTGGGCCTTTTCCTTCTTGTACATATATTTTTTAGATTTTAATTTTATTTCATATTTTTATTTCATTGTTCTCCATGTACGACAGCTTCACAAACGTTCTTACTCTGTCTTTTTAATTTTTACTTTACGTTTTTATACTGTATAATTTGCTTTTTTCATTCGAGAATGATATTTCGTAACCTAATGCACAATTCAAATTAAAACTATATATTCGGCAACAATGATGATTTCTTGTACAGCGGAAACGGCTGAATAGTTATGAATATGTGAGAAGACCTCAATAATCTTGTCCAATCTCTTTTTCTTAATATTTTTTTTTTAAATTAAGTTTTTAAAAATGAAACAACTTCCAGATCGTCATTATACGAGAACATTTCTATATTTTGACCTCCGTTAGTTTTTGTTGAAAAGTTAGCAACAGCTTTCTACATTCTGAATGAAATAATTGAGAATAATCCAGTGATTTACCTACTTTTTGCTTTAATAAAAAGCTGAATGACCAAAAGAATCAATTTATTTTATCTAACTATATTGGTTGAATATGAAAATAAGCAATTGTTTTGGTTTATGAATACATATTATTTTTTGTCGAAATGCAGAAACTAAATTCATAGTAATTTCGGGTATTTTTTTATTTGTTACAACATGCATAATTTCTTTGTTCTTTGTAGTTGTATTTAATTTATTTATTTAAGTTTATTGGGATATTCTAAATTTCTTTTATAATTCCGTCCTAAATTTTGTCATTACTCATCATTTTTTTTCATTTTTTTTCCAATAAAAGAATAATACTAATCACGGTTTTGTCTTATTATTGCACTCTACTGCAATTTATTAGCTCTTCTCTTGTGAACGTGGTTCTATCTGACCAATTGGATACCTTTTTTGGAAGCCATCATCTTAGAACCATTGTAACTAATTGGTTGTAATTTGAGACCTTTAAATGTATGTGTTTTTCATAAGGTTTTATTGTAATTTATGTTTGTTCCGAAATTTGCCCGAGGGTTTCAGAGGATATCTTTAACTGAAAAAGTATTCGACAGAGGGATGCCAAGTGATGGCTAAACCTGAACCTAGCATAGCCAGATGAGCTAACAAGGGCATATTTATATTTGAGCAGTTTCAATCAATTTTACTTCTTTCTCTGACATAAAATGTTCTATTGAAAAAGCTAAATTAGAACATAGAAAGCAGCCTGCTAAGCTCAACTCATTGCATAGCATTGTCATATGTTGAACATGTCAGTAAGAGGGAATGGACTTTAATCAATCTACCTAACCAATTCATTCATGGTATAATGTAGGTCACAGGCGGCATCTGAATGTAACAACGGCAGTAGAATACCGAAGGAACAAGGGAAGCGATGACTACATAAATCGAAGTCCAAAGACATGGCAAAAACGGTAACAGATAAAAACAAAGACAAAACAAGGACGTGAGACAGCTACAATGCACGGAAATAAAAAGATAACATTAAGAAATAAGGCACTCATAGTGTGAACTCCCATGAAAACTGGGAATGACATCAGGTGCTCCGGAAGGGTAAGCATGTCCTGCTCCGCTAGCGGCACCCGTCACACTATCAGTGAGTCAATCCAGGGTTGAGTCAAATCCTATTATATCAAATCCGTGAAGACGTGAAATCTAGCTGAAAATGTCCGTTTTCATTTGGGACACAGACACGTCATATCTGTCAATGATGTCATGGTGACGGCCATAGAATTTCTGAAGGGATGAAAGTAACAAAGGCTGAATAAATCCCTGACTAAGCAGCTTTTGGGACAGTGTTTTTGCTCTAACTAAAAAGTCACTGCATAAACTGCATGCCCGACAGTAACGAATCAACTGTGAAATGTACACTCCATTGGGTGGAGAGGTAGGTATATTGCTGCTCAGAAAGGGAAAGTTCACAATTGGGATGTTAAAATCATCACGTTTGTCATACAACTTAGATTTCAAACGTCCATTTTCGTCAATGTAAATTAAAAGATCTAAATACGAAGCTGAAGTAGGTGTATCGGTAGTCTCTTTAATTTCAAGCTCATTGGGATAGATCTGATGTAAATATTCCTTGAATTTTGGATTATTAAGAGAAAGTACATCGTCTATGTAGCGGAAGCTGAAATTAAAGGACTGGGCTAAATGTTTTTGTTTTTTCTGTGTAAGCCCTTGTAAAAACTTCGCCTCATACGAAAAAAGGAAGAGATCAGCTGAAAGTGGCGCGCAGTTAGTTCCCATGGGAATCCCGATTGTCTGTTGAAAAACACGGCCTCCAAATTCGACAAAAATATTATCTATTAAAAATTCCAACATCTTGATTACGTCATTCTCAGTGTACTTCTTGTTTGACTCAGTGTGGTTTTTTACAAAATATGGATACCAAGAAACACCTACAATGGCTGAAAATTTTTATTACATGCCACAATCTGTCATGGAACTACACATGAAAAACGCGAATAAGACAAGAGACAAACGTAGAAAATAATAGGAATTCGGGGAAGCATGCATTGTAATTTTCATCCCAACATGAATCATACATTCTAATATGGTTGATGTAGGACATGTAAGTAAGCGGGTATGGATCATTCTCGATCTTGTTAATTTTTCTTTATTTGTTTTGTCTTTGTCATACTGTCTCCATTCGTGTTGGATATGATTTGCCGTGATTTGGATTTATGATTTTAGAATTCGCCCTTTCCTCGTTCTTGCTTTAGTATTCGTTTGCCGATGAATCTACCTAGCCAAGTCATTCATGCGTAAAATGTAGGTCATAGAAAGCATCCAAAGCATAAATTGCAGTTGTCATCCAAAAATAAATAACGCATACTAATATGGTTGATGTAGGACATGTCAGTATATATACGTAAGCGGTCAGGACTTTAATCATTCCCGATCTTGTTCATTTTTGTTTATTTGTTTTGTCTTTGTCATACTGTCTCAATTTGTGTTGTGTATGATTTGCCGTGATTTTGGATTTATGATTTTAGAATTCGCCCTTTCCTCGTTCTTGCTTCGGCATTCGTTTGCCGATGTATCTACCTAACCAAGTCATTCATGTGCAAAATGTAGGTCATAGAAAGCACCCGAAGCATAAATTGCTATTGTCATCCAAAAATGAATCATGCATACTAATTTGGTTGATGTAGGACATGTCAGTAAGCTGGAATGGACTTTTACCATTCAACCTAACCAAGTCGCTCATGTTAAAAATGTAGGTTACAGATAGCATCCGAAGTATGCATCGTTTTTATCCTCCATAAAGGATATGCGTTATATCAGTAAGTGTGAATGAACTTTAATCATTCTAACTTACCAAGTCACTTATGCGTAAAATGTAATCACAGAAAGCATCCGAAGCATGAGTTGCAGTTGTCATCCAAAATGAATAACACATTCTAATATGGTTGATGAAGGACATGTCAGTAAGCGAGAATGAACTTTAATCATTCTACCTAACCAAGTCATTCATGTGTAAAAAGTAGGTCACAGAAAGCATCCGAAGCATAAATTACAGTTGTCATTCAAAAATGAATCATGCATACTAATAAGATTAATGTAGGACATATCAGTAAGCGGGAATGAACTTTTATCATTCTACCTAACCAAGTCGCTCATGCTACAAATGTAGGTCACAGACAGCATCCGAGACATGCATCGTTTTTGTTCTCCCAAAATGTAACATATATACCAATATGAATGATATGCGTTATGTCAGTAAGTGGGAATAAAATTTAACCATTCTACCTGACCAAGTCGCTCATGCGTAAAATGAGATCACAGGAAGCATGCGAAGCATGAATTGCAGTTTTTCATCCCAAAATAAGTCATACTTATATGGTTGATGTAGCACAAGTCAGTAAGCGGGAATTGAATTTTACCATTTTACCTAACCAAGTTGCTCATGCTAATAAAGTAGGTCACAGACAGCATCCAAGGCATGCATAGCAGTTGTCGTACCAAAATGCATCATACTTACCAATACGGTTTATGTAGCACATGTCAGTAAGCGGGAATGGGCTTTGACCATTCTAAGTAACCAATCCTCTCATGCGTAAAATGTAGGTCACAGACAGCATCCGAAACAATCATAGCACTTGTATTCCCAAAATGCATACATACCAAGATGAATGATATGGGCATGTCAGTAAATGGGAATAGACTTGAACCATTCTACCTAACCAAATCACACATGCGCAAACTGTAGGTCACAGACAGCATGCGAAGCATGTATTGCAGTTCTCATCTCAAAATGATTCATTTAAACCAATATGGTTGATGTGAGGCATGTCAGTTAACCGGAATGGATTTGAACCATTTTTCATAACCGGACGTGGACGCCTACGCTAGGGGTATCAAATAAGTCCCCCTAACTTCGTGAGGTAAGCTCAAAATAATATGTATATCCTGTTATTGCTCAATTACCTTCTCTGAAAATAATAACAATTCTTGCCATGTACTGAAAATATCAACCAAGATGGAGATCTGTGACTGTAAAAGGGGTGGGGGAGGGGGGGGGGGGTAGGCACAGGACAACACATAAAACTAACGATTGAAACACAATATCAACCAAGATGTAGATCTGTGTCTGTAAGAGGAGGCACAGTACAACACATAACACTAACGATTGTGACTAAATATCAACTGAGATGAAATCTGGGTCTG
The DNA here is from genome assembly GCA_002080025.1 of Modiolus philippinarum. NCBI lineage: Eukaryota > Metazoa > Mollusca > Bivalvia > Mytilida > Modiolidae > Modiolus > Modiolus philippinarum. Next base: position 11,749 of record MJUU01017613.1, on the reverse strand, counting down.
TTATGGGTGGCACAGTACAACACATCATACGCACGCTTGAGACTAAATATCATGTACAAGCCAAAAAAACTTTCAACAAAAATTTCAACATAATTGTTCTGAAAATTTTATTAAGTGAATCGACAAAGAGCAAGTAGTGGTGGACCTGAACAAGGATGGCAAGGCACACTCAAGCTTCAGTTGTGGATCTGGGAAAGGAAGGCTCTGTACACTCAAGCTTCAGTGGTGGAGTTTCTAAGGAAGGCAAGGCACACTAAAGCTTCAGTTGTGGATCTGAAAAAGGAAGGCACGGCACACTCAAGCTTCAGTGGTGGAGTTGTCAAAGGAAGGCAAGGCACACTCAAGCTTCAGTTGTGGATCTGAAAAAGAAAGGCACGCACCCTCAAGCTTCAGTGGTGGAGTTGTCAAAGGAAGACAAGGCACACTAAAGCTTCACTGGTGGATCTGAAACAGGAGGACAAGGCACACTCAAGCTTCAATGGTGGATCTGAAACAGGAAGGCAAATCACATTCAAGCTCAGTTGAGGATCTGAAAAAGGAATGTACGGCACACTCAAGCTCAAACCAAATATAAAATCAATGCTACATACACTAGAAATCTTTCGACAAAACATTCTGGACGTACGAACGGACATGGGTTAAAATATCACCCCCACCAATCGCCTTAAGACTGGGCATAAAATAAATTTTAGTCTGTATCGACCCATCATAACTTACAATTGTAATTCTACAGATAAAATATATACAGATATTGCTAACTATTGGAATGTCATAGACAATGAAAGAAATGTTCATCTCGACACTTTGTGAAAAGAAGAATCTTGAATCACATCATCAAAGTTTTCAACAAAGAACTGATATGTATTTAAAAACTTTTTCAATGATCTTAGAAGATCATTATTTTCATGTTTTT
>MJUU01017613.1:0-10634 GCA_002080025.1 Modiolus philippinarum | reverse complement strand
CATTTAAAACGTCATAAATTTAAACCAAACAAAAACTTATTCCAAAAACATTTTATACGCCCATCGAAAGACGAACTTATTATGGTATACATATTATGGTTCTGGTCTGAACTGGGACAGAGTTAAGTCTTAATGAAATCTTGAAAAATATAAGTTTCCGGAGTTTTTTTCTGTAAACCGTTTGACATATTGATTAGATATTAAGGTTATCATTGTATCTCGGTGATATACAGATCTAGTTTGAATTTGGTTCTGGTAGGTTGATTTGAACTGACTTCTATTGGACTTGAACTAAGTGAAATTTGGAAAAATATGCTCCGGATTTTGTGTGTGTGTGTGTGTGTGTGTGTGTGTGTGTAACCGCGACATATAGATTTGATATATGGTATATTAGTGTATCCTGTTAAGAAGGAGATCAAACAAAAACATATCAGATTCTACACCTTTTCTTTGCATTGCTTGAATACATGTATATATATTGATTTGACATATGGTTTGTGATTGTATCGATGTGAATAAAAAGTCAAGTGTGACTTAAGTTCCAGTCTGATGATTTTGCAGAGTTAATTTCCCTGGACTTGGTAATTTTTTTATAGATATCAAGTTTCGCCACCTTTTCTTTTCAATGCTTGAACGTGTTGATTTTGGTATTTATATATAATTGTATGTTTATAGTCTAGCTGATCAAGTCTAAAATTGTTACTGTTGATTGATTTTTGTGGAGAGTTATGGCCCTATATTTTTTTTTCTTAATATATTTTTGCATCTTTTCTATGATTTGACTTTACATATAAATTTGATATGTTAAATGGTTACATCTTTGTAAGCCACATATTCAGATTTTGTTTTTGTACAATAATGCCAAAATTAAGATTGGACTGGCGTATCATGCATGAGCTCTTGTCACAGCAGTTTATTAGTTCTTTTATTGAGATCTCATTTGAAGGTCTTATTTGTTGCGAGAACAATAATTGATGCATCAAATTACTTATCATTCTCAGGATTGCAAGTGTTGTCATCGAAATATGTAAAACTTTTCCTTTAAAACAGGGAGAGAGGGTCAAAATACCTGCCTACATTTGTGGTGTGTAGCATTGTCTACAAAAGTGAATGGGGACACAGTCAAGAGCTTGACACAGTAACCAAATGGAAACAATAAGGTTTACATTTAAATATATATCGGAAATAGTTTGTAGTCTCACACAAATATTGCACATTTGTATATTAGAAAAATGGTAAGTTAGGGTGTTTTATTCCGTGCACAAGTATCCAAATGCTCACTTAAATTAATTTTTCTTGTGGCTGGATCGCGTATTTGCTGTCTGTGCACGGTCATTCACGCAATGACATGCCTGTCTGTCTAATATAATTATGACCGCAACCGCTACATGTTAAAACGTAAATTAGGTTTTCAGAAGAGCAAGTGAAGCTATTTTTAATTTTGAAATAATCTCCATTCTTAAAATTAAATTCTGTTCCTTCGATAATATTTGGGCATATTCCACAGTTGCCTTTTCAACATTTCTTTACGGATGGTGAAATAGTTTTAGATTCGAATTTTGCTTTTGTCAGAAGTTTCTTTAGAGATTTCGGTTGCCTTTTACTTTTCAAAATTGTAGTTTTCTCGATAATTTTTTTCATCTTCGGGTCTTCCTTTAGAATTGGAATACTTCCATGGATAATATTAAAGGCTTCGCTATTCCTCGAATTGTATGTAGAGACATAAGATATTTTCTCCGATTTTTCGGTTCTAGTGGTCCTTCTTATATTTACGATGTCGATCGTTTTGACCTTTTGGATTCTATTTTCTGCAACTTGTATGGAATACTGTCTATCAATTAAAATTGTTTTAGTTCATCTAGCCGTTTATCTCGGGTGTTAGTATTTGACACTATTGTACATATGCGTTTGGCCAAGTTAAATGGTTTGTTCGTACGAGTATGTCTTAGGTGACTAGAAGAAAACAGGAGATACTGTTTAGTAGTATATGTCGGTTTCTATTTTACCATTCTGTATAATAATAATATCAAGAAACGGTAATTGTTTTTCCCTGTATTCCATCGTAAATTGAATATTGTTATTAATATTATTTATTAATGTTTTAAAGTCTTGTAATTGTTGCAGTGTTTCCTTCCGTTAGTAGAAACAATCATCCAAGTTTCCAGTTTAATACTAAATAGTCATGAATTCTGTCCATATAAATGTAAGGCTTGTTCATACATTTAAATTTCAATATAACCCACGACAAGGTTTGCTTATGTTGGGGCTACTTCAGTACCCATTGCAGTACCTGATATCTGACGGTACGATTCTGTATCAAAATAAAATAGTTATTTTTAATGTGAATTCAAGTCCCTCAATTACAAAGTTTGGTTCAATACGTTCCGGAAGTTCAAGTGTATAATGTTCCAACCAATAAGTAATAGTTTCAATCCCTAATTCATGGGGAATATTAGTGTACAAATTCACTACATCAAATGAAATAATATAAGTATTATTTTCGACACTTTCCGGGAGATGATTTAAGAAGTCAAGGTGTGTTTTGAGGGCATGTAGTGTCTTTGGTCTTCCGTCTTCTGGTGTTCTTGATTTTGCCTTTTCTCTGGACTTTGATTTATGTAATCTTGTGCTTTGTTCCTTCGGTATTCTACTGCCGTTGTTACATTACTTTTTATATGTTTTAAAAATGGTTTTAACAGAATATCTAAAAAAATGCGTAGTCTATGCGTTTCACACGTAGGACCTGCTATAATAGGGCGTAATTTCAAATCTTTTTTTTGTAAGGATTCAACAAATTTTGTCTAACAAAAACCCTAAATAGCCCAGGCAAGCTGATTTAGGGGCCCTGTACATACAACTTACTTATTTTCCAGGGAAAATACACATGACATATTCATGAGTAAAAAAGAGAAAATAACACTCCCTTACAATTCACATACCCAACAAACATTTTACAGTTTTACTTCCACATATAAAGTCGACATTTTTTTAACCAGTCTTCTTTTGGATTTAAAAACTTATAATCATGCATTGAGAATCAATCAAAAGGATACAAGTGGGTCACGTGTTTTACAAAAAAAATGTTTTGTATATAATGTACTTTATGTAGTATTGATACATCCGGTACATAGACAATTGTCTATCAAAATTTGTGTAATGGGCTTTACAGGGTGATATTCACAAAAGAAGTCTGGTAAGTGTTTTCTTTTTTTTTGCTATTCATAATAATAATAATAACTAGCACTAAAGCAAGAAAAAAAAAGATATACATGTACATGTTCAAGGGAGGTATATTCATTCAGGTCATTTACAATATATAGGATGACCTGTTAGTTACACAAAACACGAACCATTTTAGTAAGTAACGCTCTGTTTACATTTTGTACCAAAATTGAAAAAAGGAAGAAAATTTCGTTTTTTATAAAACTAATAACAGTATCTTTCGTTATTACTTTTTTTCTGATATTTTGCCACGTTTCTTTGTTTCCAAATTACCCACTTTATCACAATAATAACTGTGTCCGCGATTTTATTGTGATCATTATTTTTGTCGTTTAAACCTATGATAAGTAAGGCTTCATTTCTCTGTAAAATGTTTAACCCATTTTCCTCTCTTAAAGTGTTTAATTTGTCTATTATAAAATCCCAAACTTCTATAACCAATTTACAATTTACAAAAAGGTGACACAACGTGTCTTTCTCTTTGCAAAAATGACAAAAGCCATCTGATCTATTCATTTTTTGTAACTTTTCTTCTGTATAAATTATGTTATGTAAGATCTTCCAGTGAAGTTGTTTTGCCTTCCTGGAAGCCAAATTTTCGAAAACCCCCGTCAAAATTTTTTCCCATTCCAATTCTGATCCAAAATGTGTAATCCATTTAAGCTGACAAATAGGTGAAGATTTGTTCACATAAAACTGTTGGATATTTTTAGTCGCAATGTATCGCTGTTTATTTGTTTACCCGAACGAACGAATTCTAAAGAGTTTTTTAACTGAAAAGGAGATGGTTTTCTAGTTCCATCTTCGCTTTCCCTTTTCATATTTTCAAGCCCCATCGTAATTGCCAATTTCATGCTATAAATTTCTACCGAGTCTTGAAATGATTCCCGATCCGGATCCCTAATATCTTGTATCTTTTTAAGTCCACATTTAGCAAAATTACTGTAAAATAATGGGTTTCCACTAAATTTTATCATATGATTCCCAAAAATATTGCCCTCTACAAAATTTTCTTCAGTAATATTCAAATCAGGGTTTATTTTTTGAAATTCAACCCATGATTTCAACAAACTTTGATAATATTTAGACATCTTAATTTGTCCAATTCCGTTGATATCTGAACATGTACACAAGAAATATTCAGTATCAAACTTAAAATCTAAAGCCTTTAGCAAATACTTGCCAATGGCATTCCACTTATCATTTTCTGAATGTATGATATTGTACATACATTTTCTTTGCTTAGACTTAATGAAATTCCTCAGAATTACCATATCAATCCCCCCTTTTTCTTTTGATAAACAACAAACATTCCTGGCTATTTGATTAGTTTTCCCGTCCCATATAAATAACTAAATACCGAAGTCACTGTGAATTTACTTTCTGCATATGCGCATTTCGACAACTTATGTCTCATCAGTGCAGATAAAATCTAAAAGTTTGGAAGACCATTAACTCAAAGATGTTTAAAACTGATAGAGAACCTATAACCAATATGATCTAAATTTAAAGCCAAAATCAGCTAAGGACAGAGCTTTGCATGAGGGAGATACTCCTTAGTTTTTAATAAAATTTACAAAATTTTAGATATTGGAATGTTTCAAAAATATATAAAGGACCAAATAATATCGTTTATTTCTTTCTCGTATTTTTCAGGTATCCCCCTCATTTCAATTTCGTAACCTATAATAAAGAGTACAAACGATTTGATAATTAAAACTTTTCCGATATATGTAAGGTCTCTAGATTTCCATATTTCCATACTACTTTTGATCTTTTAATTTTCTCTAACCAGATTTGGTCCAAATCAACACCATATCCATGTAATACCCCCAGTGCCTTTACTGGCTGCCTAGACCATTTAATGTTATTAATTGTGGCTTCTTGTTACGCCATCTCCCTAAATACATTCCAACCGTTTTGTTTAGATTCATTTTAGCCCCTGATGCTTTTTCATATGTTTTTAAGAATTCAAAGGTATCCAAATTTGACTCCTCAGTTTTGTTAAGTAGCTGAGTGTCATCAGCAAACATATTTAATTTTGCTTCGGTGGGAGTACCAGTTCTACTGGGAAGAGATATCCCAACTATTTGAGGGTTCTGTGTAATAGTTGTTTCCAATGGCTACGCCTGCACAATGTACAGCATAGGAGCTATTGGGCATCCTTGTCTGATTGATCGGGACATCTGGACAAAATGGGATATGTACCCGTTCGTCTGGATACACGTAGTTGCTTTAGTAAATAACATATGAATCCATCCCTTAAATTTAGCACCAAACCCAAATTTATCCAAAAATAACATTATCCATCCCCATTCAACCCTATCAAATGCTTTTTGTTGGTCTAAAAAGATAATAGCCCCTTCCTCATCTTCCATCTCAGTATAATCTTTAATATTTTGGAGTAACCTGTTCCCTTGATAAATATTCCTCCCCGTTACAAATCCCTTTTGGTTACAATCGATAATAATTGGCAATACACATTTCAACCTTTCTGCTAAAATTTTTGAAACAAATTTATAGTCTGCGTTTAACTGTGTAATAGGTCTCCAGTTTTTTATATCCTCCCTTTCCCCTGATTCAAATAAAAGTGTTATCATTCCCCGATAATGAGAGTCACATAATAAATTCCTATTGAAAATTTCCTTTACTACTAAACAAAAATCATCCCTGATAATATACCAGAACGTTATATAGAACTCGCTTACTATTCCATCCTGCCCCGGTGATTTGTCTAATTTTAAAGCTTTAACAGCTTTTGTTATTTCTTCTTTAGTAATGTCCCTGTCACAATTGTCCCTATCCTGTTCGTTTAAGTATTTTTCCAAATTTTGGAGTAAACTATCTGCTGAACCCCTGTCCCAATTTTCAGAAGATAAAAGATTCTCATAAAAATTTACTTGTTCTTCTAATATTGAATCAATTCCTTCTCTGTACTGCCCGTCAGAATTTTTTATCCTCGTCCAAAGTTTATTAGCCCCCCTTGTTTTCTCTAGCCTAAAAAAAATAATCAGTGGATTTCTCCCCCTTTTCATACCAATGAACTCCGGAACGGATCCGTGTTGCTTCCGATTTTCTTTCGTAATATCTTTTATTTTATTTTTTAGATCAAGTATTTTATTCTCATACTGAATAAGGTTTTGTTCAAGAGTATCTAGGGCGGTTTCCCATGCTCTAAGTTCACTTTCCTTCACATTTAATTCTTTTGATACTTCGATTGTTAAGCTTTTAATTTTCACTTTAGTTTCTTCCCACCATTCAAAAATATTATCGAATTTATTTTTTTGTAACTTCCATACCGACCAGAAACTTTCAAATGTATTTTTAAATAATTCCGACTCTATGACGGATGTTTTCATTTCCCACGAACCTGGTCCCCTCTCCGGTTGTTCAAGTTTAAATTTCATAACAACCGCATCATGATCGGTAAAGGGAAAATACGCTATTTTAACTGTCCGCAAGGTTTAATGTAATTCACTACTTAAAAAGATATAATCGATTCGCGAGCGTGAATTACCCCTACAAAATGTGAACTCTTTTTTATCCGGATAACGCATTCTCCAGACGTCTATTAAATCTTTATTTTCAAGTAATTTTTTAAGTTCTAAAATGCCAACATCGTCTCTGTTAGGCACCGGTTTTCGATCTAAATATTTTAAAATCGCACAATTAAAATCGCCAGAACCACGCTTTTGCTATTTTTGTCAAATGAAAACCTTTCGTTAAAAAATCTCTTTCTATCCGACCCCTCGTTTGGCGCATAAATATTGCAAATATTCAAATTACATTCATCCGATAGTTTAACGGAACAACAAACTTTTCAACCCTGGTTATCTCGCTCCGTTTCTTTAACTTCATACCTGAAATTTTTTGACACTAAAACTGACACACCTTTGGAATTACTTGTCCCGTGATTCCATATACTTTGTGCACCCCATTCATTTTTCCATTTCGATTCTACGTCTACACTGCTGTGCGTTTCTTGTAAACATATTAAATCGAATTGTTTATTTCGTCACCAATAAAATATAGCATTCCGTTTTTTATCATTTGTCATGCCATTAACATTTTAAGTAATAATTGAAATTGACATGTTAAATATTCAAATTAGGTATTTTGCATACAGAAAAAAACTAAATATAAACAACATATCTTAACAAAGAAAGCATTCGTGACCACTGACCCCGAATTGAAATCGGGGTTGTTGGACCTTGACACAAACATAATAGAAATCAGGTGTCTATCTGACAAATACTCACAACATACATGTGCTTCTAAATTTAAAACTTTGTATTTTTTATAGGTCCTTATATAGCACATCTATCAGCTGTTTTTTGTAAACAATAACAAAAATAACATGAAGTAGGCAAAACATAATACAATATCATTATAAGTATATACAATGTGTGCAAAAAACAACATCATGATAAATATGCATAATTAACATTTTATCTTTCAACATATTTGGAAAATGGAAAAATTGTAATGTTTGAACAAAGGCTAAAATATTAGTTAAAACAAAATATTGTCCAATTTTAAATCAACTACCCTTTGACATTTTTGACACTTGCTTTTCATTTGAACCTGGAGTCGAGGCTGAGCTTCGAGCTCGCTTCCTGGACTGTGGAGTTTGGTAATCTCCATCAGTTTTTGTTTTTACATAATCCTCCATAATATTGGAAATAACGTCAACACCCATAGTACCAATGTGAACACCACTCGGATCGTTAAGGTCGTATAAATGGCGACTTGGGACGTTATTTGGCGTAAACTCTAACCAAATATCAATGTACGTAAGCAGATGGCTTTGTTCACACAGTTTTCGAACAAATATGTTTATTGAGTTAGCAGTAGTGTTGAGAGCCTGTATTTGTACACCTTAACCCCTTCTAGGTGGAATACTGCATACACCAATGCCTGTGTTTCGAAACTTTGATTTAATCTTGTCTATACATGTTGTAAAATTAACAATAATTTGTTCGGTATCGTTTTTATATCTGGTAACATTATTTGTTCCTAGAGACAATATCACATTTTGTACCTGACCTGAGTCTACCACTTCATCAGCTTTTTTTAAATAACAAAATACCGAAGTTACTGTTAATTTATTTTCTGCATATGCGCATTTCGACAACTTATGTATCATCAGTGCAGATAAAACCAAAACATTAAATACATTAAATAATGTATCTACTTGGTCTAGTGTAGTGCCAGATACAGCTAGATTATGTATGTTAGGGTTATCAATTGGAGACGTTTACAATTAGATGCACCAAGAATTACAGTTAGGGCAGGTTCATCTCTAAACACAGACGCTGGGATAGTTTCAAGTTCTTTATTTATATTACTGTTCTCACTACTACTGTAGATATCTGTACCACACGGTTCAGCTGGACAGTCTACGTCTGCCTCGCGTCCCTCTCGAATCTCGTGTATATATTCGCCATATACATCAAATTCGAACTTTCTACAGTTGCGTTGCATATGCCCCTCTTGGCCACACTTGTAACATACTATGTCATTATGGGGACAATATTTAATAATGTGTTCTGTGCTGTTACACCGATAACATTTACGAATTGGATTTTCCTTCGAAGATTTTTTGTCACAGCAATACGAAGGATGATCTGTTCTACTACAATAGAGACATTCTGTCCTGTTATTGTCAGCAAAGATCCTAACATCGAAACGCCCAAACTTTGTTGCTGTTGGTATTATTGGGAGGCAGTTTGTTAATTGTAGGTAGCGAGTACCTGTGTCAATGTTAGTGTAATGAACCTTGAACAATTTTTCCATATTTTGACATGTTACTACATACTACAATGTTCACTAAGCTCACATGGGGCATCTTTTATTGTAACGTTCGTAACCTGTTTTTCTACGTCTACCATTTTCACGTAATGGTTTTTGAGTTGAATCCCATTAGTGAGTAATGTGTTTGTTGTGTTCGGCCATTGTAGGTGTTTCCTACTATCTTCCTTTCATTAATTTGATTTGTTGTCAGTGACTGTCATAATACACTCTTTTTCGGTAATTTGTATAGATTTTAGAGTTTTCTTCAATCAAATTTTTAATTCCACAGGAGTAATATGTTATATTACCACTCTCCCCCACCGAATATTTTTTTCGTTCCTCAAAAAATATTCGGTAGTGGAGAGTGGTAATATAACATATTACTATTGTGTTTAAAAAAAACAGTCGGAGGTTGTAAAAAGCTACACAGAAAAAGTGATAAAAATTTTTTGAGAACCGGGAGTACACCGAAGAAGAAATTCTGTTGCGTGTCTAACACAGTAAAAAAATTCCGGAAGTACAGCGAATCTAAAATTTAGTCATCTGTAATTCTTGACTATAGAAATAACCTATAATTTTTTTCTCCTTTTAAATCTTTTATTTTATAAGTAATAGGGCTTGTATTTAAAACTTTTTCAATTACAAATATTTCTCTTCTCCAACGAGTTGTATAACCTTTTTCAAATTGACTTTTCTTTTTTGTTATTCTTACTCTATCTCCTACTTTAAATTTAGGTCTTTTAATCTTTTCTTCTTTTTCTGGATATAAATTTTTATACATTCTTGATTGATTTTTAGATTTACTTGCTTCAACTGGTGTCATTTTTATTGAAGAATGAATTGTATTATTATAATTTTTAACTAATCTATCCAATACATCATAATATTTAAAAGTTCCAGAGGCTGTAAAGTATTTATACATATGTTGTTTCATCGTTCCTATCCAGCGTTCTACTACGCTGCTTTTTTCTTCATTTTCAGTTGAATATAACTTTATGTTATTATCTTTTAACAATTCTTTTACTTGTCGGTTATAAAATTCTGAGCCTTCATCCGACCATATATATATGGGTTTCCTTCTTTAAATAACGTTTTAAATACTTCACTTACTGTTATTCCCGTTTTATTTTTCAATGGAATTAACCACCCATATTTACTAAATACATCTATAACTGCTAATAAGTATTTATAGTGTTTATTTTGTTTTGAGTATTTTTGCATATCTACCAAATCAACTGCCCATGTCTTTTCAACAGAATGAACATAAACACGTCTTTTAGGAAAAACACTCACAACTCTGCAGTGTAATTCATCTGCTAATTTATTTGTTAGATTTGTAAGTACCATTTTTAAATAATCAAAATTGTTTTCTTAAAAATGACAGAAGGAAAAATCTGTACGAAATGTAAAGAATATAAACTATTAATTGAGTATCATAAAAATAAATTTAAACCATTAGTTGTAAACTCACATTGTATACAATGTAGAAAACAATTAAAAAAAATACATTTTAAAATAATAAAGAAAAATATAAACAATCTTATCAAGAATTTATGGAAAGAAATCAAGTTTATCAAAGTAATTATTATTTTAGAAATAAAATGTAATAATTAAAAATC
>MJUU01017612.1:48842-72767 GCA_002080025.1 Modiolus philippinarum | reverse complement strand
TTCAGTCTTAACCACCAATTTATTTCAGTTCAAAATGTGCAAAAAAAATAAGTACTTACACAAATTGAAGCTTTGGGTTACAATTTGAGAACATTCCATGCTGTACTTTTGTCAGTAAATTATTACGAAGGGAACTACAACAGAACAAAAACTATTTCTTGATTTTAATCAATAATATCTAAATTCAATAAAAAAAATGGTTGAAAACTAAGGAGTATCTCCCTCGTGCAATGCTCTGTTCTGAGTTGATTTTTGCTTTGATTTAGATTCTATTGGTTATTTGTGTCGGTCAACTTTTACACATCTTTTGGTTAATGGTCTCTTGATCTGTACTGAAGAGACATAGGTTGTTGAAATTGTCATATGCAGAAACTAAACTTGCACTAACTTTGTTTTATTTTAATAATTACGAAAACGTATGTATATCAGCCTGTCAAAAATGTAGCATTATAAAGTACTTAACTTCAGTTTGTAGACTTTTCAGAAACGCTTATCAGAAAAAAGATGAATATCTTTTTTTCGAATTGAAAAAAAAATAGTTTTTTTTTTATTTCGTGATGATTTAGAACAATAGTGAAGAATATTTTACGAAAGGATGTGGAGTAACTGAACATGAGACCATAACACATATGTTAACTCCAACTGCAACAATTTTAATGAGCTGTATGGCCATTTCGGAAATTTATTCCTCATCAGCATTGATAGAATTCAACTCTTTTCCAAAAAGTTAACTCGGCAATAGAATATATACTATAAAAGATATAGACTTATGTCATGACAAATACCTTTAATTAGATCGTTATGATTAGTGCGAATAAACAAATTAAGCGATATATTAACGTTTTCTTTTTACTGTAACATACGTATATTATACACTTTTATGAATGTTTATTTTGACAATATGATTTTCAGTTTCTGATAGCAGTACTTTTGTAAAAAATGAAGATTTCAGTTGAACACGAATCCCTTTTCATTAACACACATTTTGAACCTCATTATTAGTAAGATTTACGTCTTTGCTGTCACAATGCAAAGCTTTTTGGGAATATATGATGCCACTTTAGTCAGATTTGTTACACAAACAGTCAATAGAATACACTTTGATCAGCGCGTGATGACTTTGAGTTATAAGTACCCCCAGTCAGCTGATTACAGCTGTATGGATAGAAAAAATTAGCAGTTATTTTTTTTCTATTTTACTTGTGTCATGATTTTTTGTGAGCGGTTTTTGAATTTAATAATACAACCATAACTCAAATATTTCAGAATTTAACGACGATTTAGAACTTTTGACGATTTATACTGAATTGATCCTAATTGACATGGAAAGAAAAAATTAGTTATTAAAATAGCAATAAATATTAACGTGACATGTAATGGACAAAGGGTTATGGAAAGCCGTTGTGGAATTTATTCCCTATTCAAAGATATCTATAAATGAATTATAGATATTAATAAATGATTTATAGATATCTATAAATCACTTTTAAATACCGATAAATCAGGTATAGATATTAAAAAATTGTGCGAATTATTAATATCTGTAATTCATTTTTTAATATCTATAATTCAATTATTGATATCTATAATTCGACACTAATTATAGATATCAATAATTCATTTTTAAATATCAATAATTCAAATATCCATAATTCGATTTATTGATATCTATAAATCAAATCTCCATAAATCGCCCCTGTGACACTTATCAGTAATCGTATTAATTATTGAATATTAAATGAAGAGTTCGGCTGCTACGATTATTTGTTTAATATCTATAATTCAATTCTTATATCCATAAATCGTCTCCACGACACTGATCATTACCTGTATTACTTTAAACGCATAGAAGACAAAGAAAAATACAAAAGTCCCGAAGTTGCAGAAAAAACAGTAAATTTCGTTATGCTGTGCACGTGTTTCAAGGAGTAACCCCTCTTCAGCAGCATTAAAATCGAAAAATCTGGAAAGCCATAATCCAACAGGTATTAAAAAAGAAGTACTCAATACCAAAAAATATCGAAATAGTACCAAGGACATCTACCGAGTGCCATACAGGGAATGAAGCCTTAGTATTTTCAAGGGGTTGGAATTTTGATAAAAACAGTAAATTTCTATAAAATGCAAGATATTTTTTTATGTCAGACAAGTCTGACTATTGAGCTGGTGAATACCCTCGGGGACCTCTGGTCCACCAGCAGTGGCATCGACCCAATGGTTTCAAAATACAAAAGTACCGAAGTTGCAGAAAAACAGTAAATATCATTATGCTGTACACGTGTTTCAATGAGTAACCTCTCTTCAGCAGCATTAAAATCGAAAAATCTGGAAAGCAATAATCCAAAAGGTATAAAAAAAGAAGTACTCAATACCAAAAAAATATCGAAATAGGAATTCAGTTTATGCTTTGATATTAAGCGAACTATTAATAGTGCTGTGAATAATTTGAGAAACTATTTAAATATGTAACTGAACATATATATTGTGTATGCTTGTTAAAAGAAATACAAAAAAAACCAATAAAGTAATATAACCGGGTAAAAACTGAGGACGAATATAATGATTTTTTGTTTGGTTCGTAGTTGAAAGAAAAAATTTTAATACTAAACAAAAATAAATTAAAGCGAACTTAATATATCAACCTTATTCTTGCATTCTGAAATGTGACAACCATTCTTGTTTTACACCCCCTTTTTATCTCTGCTTTATATATTGTATTAAAACGAATATTGTTTTATGATTTATTTATGTATTGGGTAGTCCAAAATTAAATGAATTTTAGCATAAATATGTTGGAAAAATAAGGTCTTTAGTCTTCGGGTTAAACTGAATCCTTGAAAATGACCAAAACTATTCAGATTTTTGGTAACTCTACCATAGATTCATAATACATAGATATACAATGCCTCTCGCCACCCACGGTCACCCTTTGTACGATGAAGGGGACCAACTACAGTTTTGTCTTCTTTGTACCCTTTGTGTGTTGAGTAGTATATAGGGACAGTTCACAGCGTATTTGACGTGGTGGATGCGGTGGATCACCGGAAGTGACGTAGACCGGAAGTCGCGTGACCGGAAGCGGAAGTCACATGACCGGAACACGAAGTGTTTTTACTGCACATGCGCAACCGGAAGTAGCCCTTTTTGAGGCCCTAGTCGGCCATTTGTACCGGAAATGACGTGTTGGAACATCACGTGACCCCACAGGGGTTTAGTGTCAACTTATTACATAACACATGCGCGACTGGAAGTGGGCGTAGCCCATATGTAAACCGGAAGTGGTCTTATTTGAAGCCCTCTACGGCCATGTTGATGAGAAACGACGTGTTGAAAGAGTGCAAGATCCCGCAGGGGTGTTTTATGACTAAACTACAGTGTACATGCGCGACCGGAAGTGGGCGTAGCCCCAGGTATAGACCGGAAGTGGGTATGTATCTACTGTAAGTAGCAATGTTGATAGGAAATGACGTGTTGAAAGAGTGCAAAGCCCCACAGGGGCCTCGTATGACCTAGCTACAGTGTACATGCGCGACCGGAAGTTGGCGTAGCCCCAGGTATAGACCGGAAGTCGGGTATGTTCCTTCATTATTCCCCTTTTTATATGTTTTTACCCCTTTTTCAACGTTATTCATTGTATATTATTCCCTTTTCTTTCATTTTCTCCATAATCCCACGCTATTCTATTGTTGTTATACCTTTTCAGCCCCTTTTTCAATGTTGTTCTCTGTAATTTCGTCCTTTTTCATCCAATTTCTAGACTAATATCCAGGCGTTGTCAGTCATCAATTGACATTATATTTCTGAGGGTGTCCACTATCACGTCCGCGTTCGTCAAAGGGACATAACTCTTGCTTGTAATTGTCCCACGTTTTTTTTTAATTTGTGGGTGTCTTCTATCACGGCCGCGTTCGTCAAAGGGACATAACTCTTGCTACTTATTTCGTGCGTTTTTGTGGGTGTCTTCTTTCACGTCCGCGTTCATCTTGGCCATTCAAGTGGTTGTTAAGCACCTTGTTGGTTGCTAGGTGTATTCTATCACGTCCGCGTTCATTATTTGGAAGGGGACATAACTCTTGCTAGTATTTTTCCTGCATTCTTTTTTAAGTTTGTTGATTTTATCCTAGACTTAGGCGAGATTACTCGTCATTTACTAACGATTTGATATTTATGATCACCAGTATTTAATACGACTCATGAGTACGTTTTTGTCAGTGCTGGCGTGCTCATTTCACTTTCCGGCGGCGGCGGCGGCGGCGGCGATGGTTGGATGATAGGCTATTGTGGTGGTGGTTGTGGTGGTGGCAGTGATATGAAATATTTCATTTGATTCCAGCAATTATTTTCTCAATCCATGAAGGGTCACCCTGCATTTTGCCAGGCTTGTGACTGGCTATAACTATAAAGTTATAGGCTGCATTACCCCTTCCTCCCAACCCAAATGTAAGTTCTTTATCCTTTACATAGCGTCGTTGCTATCTTCTGTCGATGGTGGGTTATATTCATTCAATACTTCATCAAATAAATACTGTCTTTTTTCTACAGCATACTTCCAGGCCTCTCTTGTATCATAGTCCTCTTCTTCTTTCAACCGCTGGACTGTCTTTTTGATCTTTCTATGCACTGGGTCTTTCCGCATATCCTCTATCCAGAATACATTATTGAGATAGGTATCCTTCATTGTATCTCTGTATTCCGGGAACATCTTTTTATATCCAAGTTTTCGTGCTTTATCCTCCTCATGTCCTTCGTCAATATACTTTTCAACTTTTTCTTCGTATTCGGACTGATTACCATTCATGGCTTTTGTTACTATTATATCCCATGGTGATTCTGAGTCTGAGTGTTCTTCTTCATCAGATCTTTCGTTGGTGGTATAGTCAGATTCTTCAGTAATATAGCTTTCCTCAGACATGCCAGAGTCTATTTCCATACCCTGTTGTCTGTCCATCTCTGGCTCTATATTATGTTGTGATTGGTTGTGGCGTAGAAGATTGAACTTTCGATTGGAATGATAGTTACAGCTATTGCATCTAGCATGTCTGAGGAAAGCTATATTACTGAAGAATCTGACTATACCACCAACGAAAGATCTGATGAAGAAGAACACTCAGACTCAGAATCACCATGGGATATAATAGTAACCAGAGCCATGAATGGTATTCAGTCCGAATACGAAGAAAAAGCTGAAAAGTATATTGACGAAGGACATGAGGAAGATAAAGCACGAAAACTTGGATATAAAAAGATGTTCCCGGAATACAGAGATACGATGAAGGATACCTATCTCAATAATGTATTCTGGATAGAGGATATGCGGAAAGACCTAGTGCATAGAAAGATCAAAAAGACAGTCCAGCGGTTGAAAGAAGAAAAGGACTATGATACTAGAGAGGCCTGGAAGTATGCTTTAGAAAAAAGACAATATTTGTTTGATGAAGTATTGAATGAATATAACCCACCATCGACAGAAGATAGCAACGACGCTATGTAAAGGATAAAGAACTTACATTTGGGTTGGGAGGAAGGGGTAATGCAGCCTATAACTTTATAGTTATAGCCAGTCACAAGCCTGGCAAAATACAGAGTGACCTTTCATGGATTGAGAAAATAATTGCTGGAATCAAATGAAATATTTTATATCACTACCACCACCACAATAGCCTATCATCCAACCACCACCACCGCCGCCGCCGCCGCCGCTTAACCACCAATGGACACTACCATCGCCGCAGCCGCCAAAAAGTGAAATGAGCACGCGAGCACTGACAAAAACGTACTCATGAGTCGTATTTAATACTGGTGATCATAAATATCAAATCGTTAGTAAATCACGAGTAATCTCGCCTTAGTCTAGGATAAAATCAACAAACTTAAAAAAGAATGCAGGAAAAATACTTGCAAAAGTTATGTCCCCTTCCAAATAATGAACGCGGACGTGATAGAAGACACCTAGCAACCAACAAGGTGCTTAACAACCACTTGAATGGCCACGATGAACGCGGACGCGAAAGAAGACACCCACAAAAAACGTACGTAATAAGTAGCAAGAGTTATGTCCCTTTGACGAACGCGGCCGTGATAGAAGACACCCACAAATTAAAAAAAACGCGGGACAATTACAAGCAAGAGTTATGTCCCTTTGACGAACGCGGATGTGATAGAGGACACCCTCAGAAATATAATGACAATTGATGACTGACAACGCCTGGATATTAGTCTAGAAATTGGATGAAAAAGGACGAAATTACAGAGAACAACATTGCAAAAGGGGGCTGAAAAGGTATAACAACAATAGAAAAGGGTGGGATTATGGAGAAAATGAAAGAAAAAGGAATAATATACAATGAATAACGTTGAAAAAGGGGTAAAAACATATAAAGAGGGGGAATAATGAAGGAACATACCCGACTTCCGGTCTATACCTGGGGCTACGCCCACTTCCGGTCGCGCATGTACACTGTAGTTAAGTCATACAACACCCCTGCGGGATCTTGCACTCTTCCAACACGTCATTTCCTATCAACATGGCCGTAAAGGGCTTCAAATAAGACCACTTCCGGTTTACATATGGGCTTCGCCCACTTCCGGTCGCGCATGCGTTATGTAATAAGGTGACACTACACCCCTGTGGGGTCACGTGTTGTTCCAAAACGTCATTTCCGGTACAAATGGCCGACTAGGGCCTCAAATAGGGCTACTTCCGGTTGCGCATGCGCAGTAAAAACACTTCGTGTTCCGGTCATGTGACTTTCGCTTCCGGTCACGTGACTTCCGTCACATGACTTCCGGTCTACGTCACTTCCGGTGATCCACCGCATCCACCACGTCAAATACGCAGTGAACTGTTCCTATATACTACTGTGTTGCCGACAAGATTCAACACTTGATTAAATTTCCTTATCAGACAACATCTCCGATTGATGATCGACTTGCAGTTCACCTTTCAGGTGTACACAATAACTGCGTTTGGCTATTTCGATAGATTCTCTCTGAAATCCTGATATTGCTGCGGTCAAGGAAGTGGCAAAACTTGTATTGTAACGAAGTAAGGATTAATACCCTAAGCTTACACAATGTGTAAGATTCATCGATATGAAATGTCTACATTGTAGATATATCAGACGCGAAAACCTGACAAATGTATACAATGTTGTCTTTGTACGACGGCGAGTCAATGAAAGATAGAGAGCTTGGGGTGTAAATTTTAACTTCGGTAAACTGAAAGTTTTGCCACTTGCTTGACCGCAGCAATAAATAGAGTGGAAAAATCATATAAATCGGTCAACAATTGTAGATATGACAACGAAGAAAGCGGTATTAATTTTTTAGAATTAATGTTTCAGGTATCCATGTTTAAACGAAGAATAAAGTGATTTCTGATTTCGTCCGGAAAATAAGCTGATTATATTCATATAGCCCTAAAGTTATAGCACATGATGATATGCACGCTATAGTGGTCGAAGCGGGTCGAACTCGGTTATAAGGAATCAAAGTTTGTCAACAAATTATGATTTTTGCGGTGAATTCATCTGTTGTGTTACAAACTTTTTAATAAAAATGCTAAATTATACAAAAAAATCTTAGATGTATAAAACCGTTAATTATGTCTCTGGTTTTTTTTTTTTATACATTATGAATTTGGTTTATAATATCTCCTTCTATTTGATTCATTTGCACATAACGTTATGCAAAAACTTTCCATTTTAAATGGTTATGAATTTTATTTCTTTGTTGTTTTCAACACGGAATTATTTTTTATACCCTAAAAAGTTTTGTTTTTATTTCAAAAAGTCTCCTTTTCGTCACTTATTATTTTAAGACTTAATTTTTAGGGTGTGGATAACCATCGAGATCGAATTCGAGTCGAGAGTTAAAGTTCGAGTTACCGAGTTACAGTTCGAGTTAAAGTTCCACTTACAGTTCGAGTTAAAAGTCGAGTTATATTTAACTCGAAAAGTATTTTTAGTACCATATATCGAGTTAGGTTCCGAGTTACATGTAGCGTTAAGATTCCAGTTAAAGTTCGAGTTAAGATTAATTTCAACATTTTTTTGGTATTATTTCTGAGGTTATGACTAAAAAGTATATCGGGAATGTGTGCCGGTTGTTCTAAAAAAGACTCGTTTTATAATAAAAGTCATTAAATTTTGGACTACACAATATATAAACTCTTTCGAAAGGTTTTTTAAGAAAAACTTAAAAGTTTAAACTGAAGAATAAAAATCTATGATAGACAAAAAAATGTATTCCAACGCATATTAACTCCTTAAAAAGGAAATTATAAAGTAGAATCATAGATTTATAAAGGTTCTATGTGTGTTGCCAAAGATATCTCAAGTATTTACTAATTAATCCTAATTTGGAAATCCTACAATGTGGGCACTGCAGTTATTGCAACAAGAGATTGTGTTATCGCAAATGTTCGTGTGAAATCGGAGCATTCGGTTGAAGTTTTCAAAATGTAATATTTCAGTTCCGACAGATTTCTTTATAACTTATATTGCCTTGAAATAAACAGCACATGAATTCCATGAAAAATATAGATATATAAAAGAAATATTTATCCCATAAAATTTGCTGTTGTAAACAAATATCACATGCCCAAATGACAAACAACAGATTTTGAAAAATAAAACCGCAAAGGGAAAACTTTAAACAAACGTTTGATATCTTATGAAAGTATATGGAGTAAATGAACATGAGACCAAAATACTTTTGTAAACTCCAGCTGCAATAATCTTAATGTGTTGTATGGCCATTTCGGAAATTTATTCCTCATCAGATATTTACTATAATTTTCTCTGTTGACAAAAATAACGAATTATAGATTATCATTAAAATTAACATTTCTATAGGTCTTTTGATGCCTAGTGAATATATTATATTATGATGTTCCTTTTTGAAACAAACCATAAATCCGACCTAACAGTGTCAAATACTTTGATTAAAAAAAAATTACATATGCATCTTTTTTATTTTCTTATTACTGGTATAACCCCATGCTGCGACAATTTAAAAAATCTCTGGAAAATAAAAAAGATTAGAATTTACTATCAAAAGTTCTGTTCAAATTTAAATATGTGGTCCTTGATTTACAAAATAATTTTCAATGTTTGCATCTAGAAAGCAATTAAGAACGTGGCTCAATTAGTCAGAGGAACACTTTGAGAATTGTTATAGCATTTTTGTGTGTCCCTGCTATGTATGATTCAGAATTCAAAGATTTTCCCTATTGCAGGACACATTTGAACTATATATGATCGGAACAATAAACAGGGAACTGGCTCATGAACCTTGTGTGATAATGGATCAATTAAGATGCTTGAACCAATTAAAATTATTATATTTATCAAAAAAAATGACTAAATATAGAGAGCTCACAAAAGGCGTTTATAGAAAAGATTTCTTGGAAAATTGCGTTCTTTTTCGTGACAATGGTCATATAGTAAAAGTAATTTGATCCTCATGACAACTCAAACATTGAAAAAATAATTTTCAATATTTAATTGCAACTTAAAACATCGATTGAAAACCAAACAATTGGTAGCTTGAAATTATCATTATGAAGAACATAAAATTTCTTAACTGTCTTTACTTATTACCAAAGAATTATTACACCTTATTAAGAGTCCAGATCTGTCCGATTAAACAGCTACAAGGGTTTTTTTTAACAACTTCGAAAATTACCCTGCAAATGAGGCACCTGACATGTTGAATATTTTTTGTGGTTTAAACTCAACCTCTATCTCCAAAACTTAAGAAAAAAACACAAAAATTCGACAAAAAGGCTTTTCTACAGTACATTTAGTTTTTCCCTAAAAGGCAAGCCTGGTACGGGATTGATGATGCACATTTATAAGAAAAAACGTTTTTTTTTCTATCTATTTATTTATTTATAACATTTTTATTTCATGTTTATGAACAGGGGCAATAGTTCCAGATTATCCGATTTCTTATTCGCTTTAAAACAACAGAGAAGATAGATTTTGGCATTTTTATCAAATGTGAGAACTTATATATTTTCAAGTTTTCTTTTCTTTTTTTTATTATGTCACCCCAGACAACGTCGATGTGACATGTTGCTATGACTACATTTCTTCTGATCATTATTCATCTTCTTTTTTTCTTCTTCCAATAAATTTTGTCCGGCGAGTAATTATGTTGAAATGGCTGAATGGATTGATTTCAAATTTTGTACAAAGTTGGACCACCATCTGAAGTTATATGCTGTGCGTTGAAAATTTCAAAATGGCCGACATTTCAAGATGGCCGCCAAAATATGTCAAAATATGTCAAAATTTCAACTTTGTCCGATTTCTTAAGAATTTTCTTGATTTAATTGTCAAGGGTAACTAGTTATCCCAATGTCCTCTTTTTAAACTTCGTCTGATATCTTGATTAATATGTGCCTTCTAAAAATGTACACTTTTAATATAGAGGAGACAATTTTTGAAAGAATAAACATGCAACAGATGCAAGGTGATGGCAATAGCTTACATAAAATTTTAAGACCATCTAAAAATTAAGAATTTCATGTCATACTCAACAAAAAACTAAATACCGAAGTTACTGTGAAATGAATTTGGAAGACAATATTTGTAAGTGTTGGTTTTGGTGAAAGTAATTATCTTTAACAAGGTAGGGAACAAATACAAGTAGCAATATCTACAAAGTGACTTTTAAAAAAACTCCCGGTACAGGAGCATTCCAATAGCAACACCCTATCATGAGTAACGCTTTAGGAAAAATACTAAGCGAAAAAATTGAAACATATTTTTCTTGCAAAAACATATCTATAATGATGGATTATTTGAATTTCCTCAAGCGTTACTTAAGAAATATTTGTTTTACAATAAAGAAACTGTATCAAATTATATAAATTGAATAGGCGAGTATATGAATCTAACACCACGGTGACGGCCAGACCGAACCAGAGGCTCCCAGGAGCCTGTATCGCTCACCTGGCTTTCAGTTGCCACAATCAAGGTTACATTGTAAGTTATACAGTTTATCTTCACTTTCTCAAACTTTCGTAGCTCAAACTCCTCCAATATCTTGAACTGTTTTTAAAGTCTGATCATGTTTTACTATATTTCTTAGTTGGGCTTTTTTGACAAAAACGTTCTTGCTAAGGACCACTTTCGACACCAGTTTTGAAGTCGAGACGTCATTTTGTAAATGGCAGTCAACAAACAATTTTCAACATTGGTTTTGAAGTTGCAATATCAATATCTACTTGGAAATCAAATTTCATTGAAATCGGACAATGTTGAATTTTCCCGCCTTTTTGGCGGCAATTTTAAAAATGGCGGTCAACGAACAATTTTTAACATCAGATTTAAATTTGCGGCATTAAGACCAATTTAGAAACCAAATGTCATTAAAATCGGACAATGTTGAATTTTTCCCGCCTTTTTGGCGGCCATTTTGAGATGGCGGTCAACGAACAATTTTCAACACTGCTTTTGAAGTCGCAACATTAATATCTATTTGGAAATCAAATTTCCTTGAAATCGGACTAGTTGAATTTTCCCGCCTTTTTTGGCGGCCATTTTGAAAATGGCGGTCAAGGAACAATTTTCAACATCAGTTTTGAAGTTGCCGCAGCATGGCTAAAATTTCATCAATTTACACTTAACCTTCATCTTTTATAGTTTTGGAAATAAAAGATGAAAAATACGAAAATTTTAGAGCTAATTTCCTCGAGCATGTTGAACAAAAGTTTGGTTACCTTGCTTGCTTTGTTTGCTCAGTCGTTAAAACTAAGATTGATGGTTTCCATACAATAGATGGGCGGTGTCTTTGTTTGTTTACGGTTTTCTAAGATATGAATGGGCAAATCTTTTGACAGAACTCTATCATGTGTAACAAGACTTTGAACAGATTTCACCAAATTCACATGCACACAATATATATTAAATGAAGAAAATACATGTACCAATAGGGTCTGCAAGTCTCGTCGAATTTTGAAACTTCCGAGTACATTTTTTGTCCCCGGAAGTTACATTTTGCACGATAACATATGACTTTCTAAACAAAAGATTAAACGTCATAATCTTAAAACGTCATTTTTTTGGCGGGGGAAGTTTTCAAACTTCAATTTTATCGCGAAATATCGGTGTCACATGACGAGACTTACAGACCCTATAATGTTGTATATGTATATGCAAAATAATTTTAAAATGGGAAATAAAAATGCCCTTTTATTCTTAGATTGCCGCTTTTTATGGGAACATTTGTACATGTATTTCCAAAAGAATACCTTTGAGAATTTTTTCTTTGGTCCAATCTACTGAAAAGTGGGAGGGGGGGGGGGGGGGGGGGTAGTGTCAATTTTCTGCTACCCTTTTGTTTTCTTTTTAGTCAAAATTTTAATCCTGGTATGCTTTTGGCATATTGGGGTTTCCAAAATTTAAGGTTTTTTATACTATGAAATTTATAGACTTCAAAATTAAAATTGCATACAGTCAGTTTTCCTAATAAAATCAGTTAGTCTTTAGACAAAATAACTTAATATAACCATGCTGATCTTTTAATCTTATTTTGAAACAACAATTTGACCAAGACTTATCCAACATTTTTTTGAAAGTTGTATCGAAAACTAATGTTGTGAGTTTGTGTATTACTCTATGAAATGTATTCAGGGTCATGTAACATACAAAATCTCTGAATGGATATTGTCCAATCTAAACTTAGAATATTATAAACAAATAAGGTCTCCGCCCATCTATTGTATTGAAGCCATCAATCTTAGTTTTAACGCCTGAGCAAACAAAGCAAGCAAGGTAATCACACTTTTGTTCAACATGCTTGAGGAAATTAGCTCTAAAAATTCGGTGAAAAAAGGGCAATTACTCCTACAAGGGTTTAAGGATTTTCTTCGAAATTTCAGGGTGGGTAGATCTTGATATGCTGAACATTTTTGCAAATTACACTTGACCTCTATCTGTTACACTTTTTAAAATAAAAAATAAAAAATGCAAAAATTTTGAAAATTTTGAAAATTTAACAGAAAAAGATTGGTTTTCAGATTTTCTTCAAAATTGCACAGTGGGTAGATGTCATCATGGTGATAATTTTTACTCCATGTAAGATTTTTTATATCTGTAACGGTTTTCGAGTTATTAGCCAAAAACTGCAATTTACCCCTATGTTCTATTTTTAGCCACAGCAGCCATGTTGGTTTTCCGATATGCACCAAAATCACAAACATTAGTCTCCTCATGCCAAGAAACATTTGTTTTAAGTTTAGTTACATTTCACCCAGTGGTTTCGGAGAAGAAGATTAAAATGTAAAAGTTTACGGACGCACGATGGACAACGGACACCGGACGACGGACGCCAAGTGACAGCAAAAGCTCACATGGCGTTTGGTCAGGTGAGCTAAAAATCTTAGACATCCAAGGGTAAGATTTCAAGTACTCGCACGAGTTTTGCTAAGTCCGAGACGCTAGAAATCTTACCCGAGGGTGTCTGAGATTTTTTGTGTGACATTCTCACTGGTATTTGATTTATTTTCTTTCCTCAGCATCCAAAAAATAAACAAATTATCATCAAAACACCATTGATGACATCGGTGAATAACTTCCATTTTCCTGACGTCATATTGGATGGAACACGCGTCCGAGTCCGGGGTTATTTCGATGCCAAAGATTTATGCATTTATGACTTGTTTTGTTCTATTTTTTTCTTTTAAATGCCATCATTTATTTTATTAACTTGTATCAAATTAAATATTTTTTAATTTATATATACTTAGCCAAGTATATTATTATGATTGAATATTTGCGGGAATAAATGGGCGTAGCTTGTCTTAAACCCCATGTGTAAGACAGAAAATTCTTGAATCGCAAAAAAACAATGGATTCCATTGTCCGAGGTGGGAGAAAAAGTTGTTACCGACACGGTATTACTTCATTTAGGTATTTGAATCCTTGAAGCCTTGAAAACTCTTAATTCATGCTTCAAAACTAATATAATTATATGTTGTATTTTGTTGGTATCAGTTGTTTCTTACATTTGAGACAAGCCAGTACCTATTTTTAGCCGTTTGAGATATTCTTTTATTACATTACTGTATTTTATCTGTTTTCTGATTGGCTGAAAACAGCTTGAAAAGTAATGAGAATGTATCAAGTCAACCTAAAATGGGCTATAAATAGCTCATAGGTTGTATGGAATGTTATGTCAATCTGAAACGGGCTATAAATAGCACACAGGTTGTCTGGAACGTCATGTCAACCTATAAATGGGCTAAAAATAGAAATAAAAATTCTAGATTTCCATAGTCAACGTAATTTAGGATAAAACATCATTATTAAATAAATTTCTTAAATTTATTGTTAATTTTCTCTTTTTCTTAATTTAAGACGCAAATTAATTTTATTTATACAATGTAAATCGTCAGTATCTTCAAAAGAATGAATTTACGAAACAGAAAAGGAAACGAAACAGAATTTTAATTTCTCATTGATCGACAGTAATACTGTCTCTAAGTATAATGATATAATAAAACAATGATAGACTTTGAATAGGTTGCTACAGGGATTTATCAACCATCAAAAAGCAATATTCACATCGCTTTTAGCTCGGTGAATATAACTTTTTTCAGTATCAACCTATAGCAAAGTCAATAATTATATAGTCTCAACCCACGAGTGAGATTAATACAGTGTAACACCATTGAAAGTAAAAGATCAAGAAATCTCAGACACCCAAGGGTTAGATTTCAATATTTCTCTGACGAGGCTTGCCGAGTCAGAGAAACATTGAAATCTTACCCGAGGGTGTCTGAGATTTCAAAATCTTGCATTTTCAATGGTGTTTGATTGTTTTTCTCACAGTTATAAACATAATACAAGTTTCTGTACAACTAGACTATAGTTGACGTCCAACATGTCTAAGCAACTTACTATGACGTCGGTAACGTCATAATGTATTTCCTCACGTGAAATTCTTATCTCACCCGTGGGTGGAGACAAGGATATCTCAAACGGCAAAAATGGGTACTGGCTTGTCTCAAATGTGAGAAAAGAATTTCACGCAAGGAAATTTATAATGAGGTTATTGACGTCATAGTAAGTTGCTTAGACATGGCAGACACCAACTCTAGTCTGGTTTTACAGAATCTTGTATTTTGTTTATAACTGTGAGAAAACCAATCAAACACCGTTACAATGCTTGATTTAGAAATCTCACAACCCTCGGGTAAGATTCAATGGTGTCAGATTGTAATAATCTTATTATATATATTTGCAGTTGTTGTCGATTTTGATTTAAATTAGTTAACGAAATTATTTTTTTTTCTCGGAAATTTAGCTGTACAAATATTTTACACATTCTTTATTTTTCGTTCTTATTCAGATGTCTTGTATTTTTAGACTTACATCATATGCAACTCATCAGGAAAGACTACATTTTGAAGTGTGGAAATCTTATTGTTGTCCAAATGTACATATAGATATCTGTAAGAAAAGGAAAATAACAAAAATTACTTTTTCGACGTTCTGTAACATATATGGATAGTATTCCAGCAGACAATACGAATACCTATATGTGGATAACTTTTAGCTGATTTATTCTTTCATTCGTATGAAGCTATGTTCATGCAGGGGCTGGATCGAAAAAATAGTAATGGTGCGCGTATCACAAAATTTCAAAGTTTGAAGGGGCATAACTCCAGAATTCTGTTTACCTCTGAACCCAAAATCTAACTTAGTCTGTGTAATGTGGTAAACAATTTACATGCAAACTGTGAAGACAGTATGTAATGTCATTCAAAAGTTATAAGTCGCAAACCCCAAAATTCGCCAAATTTAAAAGTTTTAAGAGGCCTAACTCCAGAACCCCTTGGACCACTGATCCTTAAATCAAACTTGACCTGAAGTTAAAGGTTAACAACTTACATTCCAAATTTAAGACAATATGTTATTTTGTCTACAAGTTATCAGTCGGAAACCTTCGAGGGACGGACAGACGGACGAAAGGACACATGACTGAGGGTATCACATGAAAAAGACCAGCTTAGTCGTCGAATTTCAGTTTCTGTTTTTTTCATTAAAAATTCTAATTTTCCTTCATGTTATATACCCGAATGATCTTGGAACTTAAAAGACCATTGAAACACCATCAATATCATCATAACTGTACTTCAACCTCGATATTAGTACATATTGTCTCTTTGACATTTACCCCGTTTCCCTTCTTTGTCATACATGTGGACGTTTGAAATCAAATCTTTACTACAAGCGTGATTGTTTCGACTTTCCAATAGTTAAGCATTGTGACTAAAAAATCCGACATATTGCTTTTACTTTTCACAACTCTTTTGCTATTGCAGTCTCTGTCCGATTTTGTCAAAGAGCGAAGTTATTGTTTCCGAAACTTACACATCAAGGATGCTACAATCACTTTATTTGCAATTGTCGCTACAGAGGTTTAACGGTTTTTACTATAATTTGACAACTCGTTACAATGCTCCTATTTCGCAAAGGTCAAAATTGCCAGCTGCGTAAATTAAATAAGCTCCAATTTCCTTATTTAGTTGTCTAAATTACAATGGTTTAGTTACACCTTTTATTTTTGAACTTATCTACTATGCTTGGAACTGTGGTTTTCGTTTGGTATTTCTTTGTATATCTTGCTATGTATTTTGCAGATTTTATCTTCGAATTTTACTTCTTTGATATTCGTGTGGTATGTTGTTGCCTATATTACTATACCAGTTACCTACATTTTTACCCGTAGGAAATTTCAACGTAATTTTTGTTGCTCAATAAAACAAGTATGATAATTATGCAAAAACATGACCCACTTTTCATGTCGAGGATGATACCTTAGGTACCAACCAACCTCAGACTTTGCTGTTTTTAGTGGATTTGATTTTGGTTTAGTGATTTCTTAAGGTTACACAGTTTTGGCTCCAGTTTTACCTACTGACGTCATAGAATATGTGAGGTTAGCACAAAGGAATTCCTTGGCACTGGCGATAGCAACGTTCTTAACAACGAGACGGTCGCATGGGTTTGAAACTACGGGCTATCATGCAATCAAAAGCCGGGAAAAAAATGCTCAAAGAGAACTAATTTTATATATAAAAAAAACACAAAAACATTTGTTTACACAAGTAAGAAGAGCTGTACCACCCTGCGTAAGATGTTGTAGAATTCATCTATGCCTAATACATATAGAATATAGGACCTTTTGTTTTTGATACGGACTTTATCACAGTAATATATCAGGTGAGCCCGCTAGGGCGAACCTGATATGTTACCGTGATAAAGTCCGTATCAAAAACAAAAGGTCCTATATTCTGTTTATCGGGAATTCCCAAATATTACAATTTCTTGATTAAATTTGAAAAAAAATGAAGAGAACTCTTTCTTTGGCGAATAATTCTTGTGTAAACTGTATTGTGCACAATTCTTGTTGACGTCAGGGTACTGTGACGTCACAACCTTCTGTACGTTGGTTTGAACAGGACACGTTACGCCATTTTATTCTCGTTGGAAATAATGGCACAATAACGGAGGATGGCTCATTCAACTGATGTAAAACAATAGGAAATCAATGCCGCAACATCGCAAGTATCTTTCGCTTCAAATGGACATCATTCGAGAAGAAAAATATGTCAAACACAAACGGAAGTTTGTCATTCTGCATGGCGCCTTTCTTGTTACTGAATACACCTTGTATAATTCAGTATTGTAGGGGTTTGCAGTAACGGGGTAGGCGTCTCTTTGTCTTCATTTAAATTAGGGGACAGTCTTTCAGAGGAGCAAAATATTAGTTAGCGCAGGAATGGATTTCGATTGATTGGATTAATGGCCTGCATGACTCAGGTTTTTATTTGCAGTATCAAGGTATGAATTTTTCAGAAATACAATCAAGAGATAAGGGGAAACCTGTTTTCTTTTTAAAAGACGAACAATTTCAAAATTGTTTACTCTTTGTAATCGCAAATAATTTTCATTCATGAGTTGACTTTAAATTCAGATTAATGCGCGTCGCTTCGGTTCGCGCATGTCATCTGACGTACTGACCCAATAAATTTTTGTTATGGTCCAGTACGTCGATAACGACTTTATCGGCCAGTACACATCAAAGGAAAGAATCATAAATTACCGATAAATGTAAATAATTAATTTCTCAACCCCCACTTCTTTGTAAAAAATATGTTTATCTGAAAAGTGGTTTATAACTATCATTTAGATTTCAAATTTTATTAAACAATTTTGATATTTCCGTACAGTAAGTTTTGAAAGACGCAATGTCAAATGAATTACAAGTTTCAAAAATTAGGCAAATAATGGATATGGAATATGGCAAATAATGGATATGGAATAAGCAAATGAATATGTAATAAGCTTCGCTTAGACCAATATACCTATTATAAAAATTATTTATCAGATAAATACTTACAACCA
Organism: Modiolus philippinarum; assembly: GCA_002080025.1. Taxonomy (NCBI): domain Eukaryota; kingdom Metazoa; phylum Mollusca; class Bivalvia; order Mytilida; family Modiolidae; genus Modiolus; species Modiolus philippinarum. Next base: position 54,342 of record MJUU01017612.1, on the reverse strand, counting down.
ATAATTGTTTACAAGAGGTTTCAATGCATCTGTATCAATGGAACTAATATGATTGTTGTTAAGAAACCTGTAAATAAGTAAAATTTATAAATATTTGCTTGGAAAATTGCAATGATATACATGAACTGTGGAAATACTTTTATTCGTGGACATCAATTTTCGTGGTTTTCATAAAATTCACTATTACATTGGTACTTAAATTTTTGGTTTCGAATTTTCTGCATTTTAAATGGAAAAAATGGTATTTCACAGTATTTGCATTCCATCGGTTTGCTTTTTCATTATTAGTGTTGTGTGTCATAAAAAAACTTATAAACAGTTACATTGTGTATATCAAATCATATGTAGATTGGATTGAATAAAATAAACAACGTTGATAACCAAAGTAAATAATCATTTTTTTCAGAATAAACTTGCATCAGGTCTTTTAGCATTTTTTTCTATCAGTACCAGTTATGCTGCAAGTAGTTATTGGGGGATTTGAATAAAAACTTCAAAAATTAATATATGTGAAAGAGGCAGGACACTGCTTCCACATCATTCACAAACATTATATAATATAGGAAGCAAATAATTGCTATTTGTTCTGATTTTCTGCTAAAATATATGTATATATCTCTGATAGAAACTGTTCGATTAATGTATTATACGATTTTTTTATTTATACATGTAATAGTATATACAAGTATGAAAAAATAAAATGGCAAGTAAACGACGACAGAAAAAGCTTTACCGTCTTTCGTAAAAGTCAGAAATAGGTATTGTTTTTCGATTGGTTGGCATGCATACGTCTGTTTTTTGTATAAATACCCATTCTTCCAATACAAAAGTCATTTTAATTCCCGATAAACTGGTCCGAACCATATATTACCATACCTTGTCAATATGTGCCGACATTTTGCACTTATATTGAAAACATTCTCCAAAAGAAGTGGGATTTTTACTCCCTTTGGATCCGCTAATTCTTTTTGTTATTGATGATGAGTAATAATTGGAATGTTTCTTTATTTTAAGGTAGTTGCTATCGTTGATTTCTGACATTTGGTCAGATATACGGACTCCTCTTCCTTTTTTCCTAATCATAACATGTTACAACGGCAGTAAAATATTATGGTAGGTTTACACCGCCGATCAAAGCAACTCGACCGAACCCGATCTATGAATATTCATGAATATTCATCGATCGGGACACTGATCTTGAATGCTCGTGTTCGGTCTACTAACCAAATNGGGACGATCGTACTAACTCTGCTGAACTCGAGCTGTGTTCCCGAATATTTTTGACATGTCAAAAAATATCGTGAAGAGGTCGTGTGCATCATATGTCGTGAACAGGTCGGGAATCAATCGGGGTCTGATCGAGGTATTCGTGAAGAGGTCGAAAAGGGATCGGTCTTGATCGAGTTTCAAAATTTTAGCCGATCATGCCGATTTCTACCCGACTTTAACTCATCCGCTCCTCGATTTATGCCGAGTCGTTTCAGGACCAACTCGATTACATTTTTTAGTACTCGATCATTACTCGACTAACACGATTCATTCTTTTTTTCTATACAAGATCTTCCCGACCATTACCCGATTTTTTCTCGACCTGTATCCGACTTTAACTCGACCACTCAAAACCTTTACTCGATTTAACACGACAGCACGTCATCTTTCACATTATCATCCTTCCCCATGGTTATATCAGCCTGCAGAGCCTTTCCACAAAAGCCGTATCTGGTTGACCCGCATATATCAGAGGTTGACCTAAATATCCCGAAGTTTCAAAGGCAATAACCTTTTTTCAAGGTTTCAAATTTGTAAAAATAAACATCTATTTCATTTGCTCTTTCCGATTAGGTATTCAGAACAGAATCATGATTACACAAATAGATAAACTAGATGCCAGAAAAATTGTAGAAACTAGGTCGTTGATATATCCTGCAGAGCTTTGACGTTTTCACATTATGACGTCATAAAAGCTCAAAGGGACGATAGAATGTCGTAACAACCAAAGGTTGCTGCAAAATTCAAAATCGAAATTATTTAGAGTGTTTCGGTCAAAATATTCACCCAGTTACAAAACCTTTGTCAATAAAATGATAAAAAAACTACAAAATATGTTTTTAAGCTGAAAATTGCATGGCATGTATGTCGAATTTCCCGCGCAACTTTGGGAGAATTTGAAAACTCAGTTCAATAATTACAAACTCTAAAATGCAAAATAAAGGCTGATAAACAAGTTATCGGGCTTTTGGCAGATGATGTATTGTATAATATTACCCCGCTCGCCAGAATATGAAGCTTGGGGCTCATTCGCTACGCTCACTCGCCCCAGTGCTTCATATTCTGGCACATGGGTTGATATTTTACGATACATAGCTGTCAAGAGCCCGATAACATATACATATCGCAACATGAGGCTTTAAAGGGCCTCAATGTATCACTAGGGCCTTCCTTCAGTTTTAAAGGAGCCATCCAATGGACTCCAATGACTTTTGTTATCAAGTTTGGTTGATGATCATCTTTGGTATGATGAGAATCTGCCGGGTGCTATCTCAAGTGGGGACAAGCCAAGGACTATTTGTTTTCAATTTTGGCCAATTTTCCAAGTAGTTTCAGAGTAGAAGATCTTGGAATGCCTAAGTAAGGTCGAATATTAAATTATGTTCCCCGTTGGATTCCATGCATACAAGATGGATACTAATTTGAAATTTGAACATACAAGGACCAATTTTGGCTGCAATTGGTCCAGTGACAATCCTTCTGGTACAATGTTTAACTCTGTCCCCCTTTGGTGGTCATCTTTATTAGCTGACGATATGGCAGATACTATTTTGAAAAGGGACCATCATTGGCAATCGTAACAAGTTTGGTCTAATTGTCTTAGGGGTTTCAGAGGTAACGTTTGAATGAGTTATCCCATAAAATCCAATTTAAAACTGCATTCCCAGTTGGCGGTTACATTTGATTAGAAGCGGACATGGTGGTATTTTTAACATTGAACCAATCTAGGTATATCATGACTCTGCGGTTTCTGGGTAGAATATTTAAATGCAAAGGTCATGGACATGGACAACGGACACAAAATAATGGCAAAAGCTCAACATGGCTATATCAGGATTGTAAAACAGACAATCAGATTGTGCATGCTACTACTAGAATTAAAGGATGACGTTCAGAGGGCTTAAATTCAATCAACTAGCTATACTGACAGAATTTGAAATTGAATCCAAGATGTATCCAATATACACATTTGAGAAACAGTTTCACTCAACACATGAATTAAAGAATAAAATATTGTTTCTACCGAGCAGGTTGGTACTCTTATCACAAGATTTGATTCAAGCTAAATTACATTAGAAAATGCGCTTTTGAGCAATTGTAACATGTTCTAGAATTTTTTTTTTTTAGATTTGCACCGGGGAAATGATGGCAGCCGCTAGCCATTTTCACTTTCTAAAAACTGGATTTTTATACAGAATGCAGGTTTAAAAATATACAAATGTACTGTTAATCTAGTTACCACCCATACCATATGATGAGATGTCTTCTGTTTTATATATCAGATTAGTCCACATGTAATGACAGGAAAATCATGCATGAATTGAGGAGGATGACCTGCTAGTATGTGAAAGCGAACAGTCATTCCTATATAATGATGACTTTGAAGCATTTGCTATTGTCTAACCAAAAATACGCCCCTTCTGTGTCAGATCCGCCTTCTCTGCTGCTCTATATCTATCATAGTTATCATCTTTTCCTTGAAGCATCAGCCTCATGGGCCACAAATTGTGCTGCTCTACCACCATGCTGAACTGTTCCCTGAATTTTTACTTTTTATCCCCATAACTTACAGGACAAAACTCGAGCACACTCGACTATTTCAGGATCTTCTCCCGACCAGGTCTAGTTAATCAAGCACAAATCGGGCTATGATCTGGCTCAATCTGACAAAGTCTGGTTGGTCGAATGAGGGTCGAGCATAAGTCGTACGTGAATCGTAAAGAGATCGAGATTGGTCGAGTGTTAGTCGTGTTAAATCGGGTCAAGGTTGAGTGGACATTGTGACATGGCTCGATCAATGAATTTTATGACGTTGATCGGGATAAAACAGCTTTGTCGAGTTGATCGAGTTGGTCTGATCGGCGGTGTAAACCTAGCATTAGGGATCCAATGATCACAAAAATCGAAATTCAAAGACTCGGAAAATTGGCAAACAGAGAAAAACAAAATCAAAACAAGGAAGTGAGACAACTACAATGCACAGAAACAAAAAGACGACATTAAGATCTAGGGCACTCATAGAGTGAACTCCCATGAAAACCGGAAGTGATATTAGGTGCTCCGGAAGGTTTAGCATGTCCTGCTCCACTAGTTACACTCGTCACACTATCAGTGAGGCATATTTATATATGATATATATAACATATAAATATTTCCCGCAAGAACACCAACTTTTCCTGTTATAATCTAAAAGCAAGTCCCTTTAAGGAATTGCGAAAAAAATTTGAAGAAGTTCATTAGATATTTGCTACACAAAGCATATGAAATGGGGATTTCCCACAAAAATTAAAATTGCTTTTATTTCAAAATTTAGCGTATGAACCAATAATTTTTTCTTGTTTAATGTAAACCTTTGAATAAGTCCTGCTATTTCAGAACACTTTTATTTAATTCTCATTACTTTCATTCAAAGGTACATGGCAACTAACTTAAACTACTTGAAACAATTAATTTTTAGAAATTGTCAACTCATCTTGCAGCTTCAGTATTTTATTTGGTTGACTGTCTACAGTGCATGTTGTGTTTATGGTGTTTGTGGTTTAAGTATTATTGCGAATGTGTTTGCTTTTGCTTGTTTGCATGATTAGTAGGTGTACCCATGACTTTTCAGGCTTTTGAATTTCTGCTTGATATATCCATGTAAGTTGTTCCATTACTAGATTGCCAACGACTAGTAAAAACTAAACTAGAGGCTCAGATACTGAGCCTGAATCGCTCACCTGACAAAATGCTTACAGCAGGTGATGAAAGTGATGTTTATCCCATAGGATCCTATGTTAAAATATGTTCTGTGCTGGAGGACTTGTTTTTTATCAGATCAAAACAAAATAAGCATCTTAGTTTGACTGAATTTGCTTCAATAATTTAAGCACATGTAATGAAAAAAATGATTTAATATATGTGTACTATTCTAAACCAAGTTCAATGTTGGGAGCTATTTTCTTTGTCGGATCCCAACAAAATGAGAAATCTTTGTGAAGGACCTTCCATACATCATTTCTGTAAAGATTGCTTGAATTTGCTTCAATAGTTTCAGTGCAGATGTTGAAAATGATGTTATTCCCATAGGGCCAATGTTAAACTTAAGTTCCACGCTTGCGGCCATGTTTTTGTCGAATTGGGATAAAATGAGCAACCTTTGTAAAGTACCTTTCGTACATCATTCCTGTAAAGTTTGGTTGAATCTGCTTCAGCAGTATCAGAGGAGTTGATGAAAATGTGATTTTTCCCA
>MJUU01017612.1:25200-47672 GCA_002080025.1 Modiolus philippinarum | reverse complement strand
AGTGGTTTCAGAGGAGAAGATGAAAATGTGAAAAGTTAACGGACGGACGACGGACGGACGACAGACGCCAAGTGATGGCAATAGCTCACCCTGACCCTTTGGGTCAGGTGAGCTAAAAAGATGTCTTATATTACTTTACTCTGCGTTTTAACATTATACATACAAATAGCCCAGTGAAGAGCATCCCTCGAAATCATCCGCATTCAGTTCTGTAATTGCATTATCTTGAGCATATCTACAATAACGAAAATTATTATATAGATTGCGGTGAAAGATTGAGATTTTCCAGTTAAAGAAAAGTGATAATTAACTGTGAAACTATTTTCCATAATTTCACTCTAGGAAGTGACGTCATAATTAAGCATTAAATATGCTAGATCTGATCTATATAATAAAAACAATAACTAATCCTAGATTCTGATTATCGAAAATATTCAACTCATGATCGAAAAACACTGTAATTCACTTATGCGCTGCGCGCATTCGTGAATTACTGCGTTGTTCGATCATTCGTTGAATATTTTGCGATAATCAGAATCTTGTATTAGTTATAGTATAAATCTTACTAAATTTATCACAATATAAAGTAAGTTTTACGATGATAAAAATAAAGCGACAACAATGAGAAGCATTGGTGAATTATCTCCAAGTCATATATGGTCAAAAGGAAGATAATTTTAATTTCAATATCAAAAGGTGTTTATTGGTATATAATCTTTCCTTTGACAATATAATAACTAACGTGGTGAAAGGAGAGACACTGCATGCAAGAATCTAAGAATCTAACAGCAGGACGAGGTCAGATACAAAAATCTCAGACATACAAGGGTAAGACGCTAGAAAATTTCCCCTATGGTGTCTAAGATCTTTTGGTCTGACATTCTCACTGGTGTTTGATAATTTTTCTTCCCGTCAGCATCAAAAGAATCAAACAAATCACCGTCGAAACGCCATTGTTGACATAGGTGAATTACTTCCCTTGTCACGACATCATAAAGCTTCTGAGTTGGGTGTGTATTCGATTCAGGCATTCATGATATGCTTTAATTCAAATTTTGCCGTTCTGAGGTAATCAATATACTATCTAATACCTTTAATTATATACCTTTCGATTCATGTGAAAAAATATACAAGTGTAACTTGTCTTACAGCCCGCTGTGTAAGACATAACAAGAGGAAGGCTGTCAGTGTGACAGCAAACCGGGTTTTCTTTTACATGGACAGTATATCTTACACATGGGTTGACCCTCAATATTTGAAATGTACTTATAATTTTCATTAATTTTCAATGTTTAACCTTCCACCAAACTAGCCTATTTCTGAAAGTTCAGCAACTTTGATTCTACTCAAAAAGGAAAATAAAAGTACTGTGCATACATGTACGTCTGATGACACCCGTTAAGGGCGTAACATGTCGACAATAAATTACATGCAGTTTCCTTAAGTGTTGTTGTCAATCATGTTGGTACCTCTGATACAGGTACAAATGATCTGCATTATAAAAACTTCCTGTCTCAAATACTGTAGGAGATTTGTTCTGGACAAATGGGAGACCTCATTGGAAAATATTTGACGTAATAAGTTCAACAACTGATATTTTTGACATAAATTATCAAAAAGTAAAATCAAAGTACCATGCACATCTTTGATATATGTACAATTGATATGCAAAATAAAAACTTCCTGTCTCAAATACTGTAGGAGATTTGCCTCGGACAAAGGGGGTACCTTATTGTTAAAAGTTCAACAACTGATATTCTTGAAATAAATTATCAAAAATCAAAATCTAAGTACCATGCACACCTTTGATATATGTACAATTGATCTGCAAAACAAAAACTTCCTGTCTCAAATACTGAAGTAGATTTGCTCCGGACAAAGGGGGTACCCTATTGTTAAAAATTTGACGTAAAAATGACTAAGTTCAACAACTGATATTTTTGACATAAATTATCAAAAATCAAAAGCAAAGTACCATGCACACCTTTGATATATGTACAATTGATCTGCAAAACAAAAACTTCCTGTCTCAAAACAATAACTTCCTGTCTCAAATACTGTAGGAGATTTGCTCCGGACAAAGAGGGTACCCTATTGTTAAAAATTCGACGTAAAAATGACTAAGTTTAACAACTGATATTTTTTTACATACATTATCAAAAATCAAAATCAAAGTACCATGCACACCTTTGATATATGTACAATTGATCTGCAAAACAAAAACTTCCTGCCAAAAATACTGTAGGAGATTTGCTCCGGACAAGGGGGGTACCCTATTGTTAAAAATTTGACGTAAAAATGACTAAGTTCAACAACTGATATTTTTTTTACATAAATTATCAAAAATCAAAATTAAAGTACCATGCACACCTTTGATATATGTACAATTAATCAGCAAAATAAAAACTTCCTGTCACAAATACTGTAGGATATTTGCTCCGGAAAAATGATGTACCCATTTGGCAGCCGCCCGCCCGCCCGCCATTTTCACCATTTTAATAACCGGATTTTTCCGACGGAAAACCCGGTTAAAAATCTTGCACTGCGAAATCAATGGATTCCCTGGTCCGAGGGGGGGAATACTTGGTCGGAAATTTCTATGTTTGTTGGCATATCTGTATTTATGGTTGACATTTACATAGATGTAGCGTTTTTCGGTATATCTAATAAAGAGGCTTTCATCAATGAGCAAACACTTATCCTCAAAGTAAGTTCAGGATGGTCCATTGTACCGGCTTGATTGGAAATCTCTTGCTAGATGTCGAACAGCGGCGCTATATTAAGGTTTCATATGTGTTTTGATGAGGGATCATCAGCAAACATAAAATGTCTGGGTCCCATTATTGCTGATGAAACATACAACCAATGTGAGGATTTTATTATTGTTGAATAGACATACAGTATATGTTGGGGTACAAACACTGCTAATGAGGCATAATTCATTCCAAAATTAATTTCAGTTTGAGTTCAAAAGTGAGCAATATGCACTGTTTTCTCCTTTTACTCATTATAACTGCTTATCATAAATGAAAACTAGAACAATAGGGTCTCAAGAGCCTGTATTGCTCACCTGGGCTTGGCTATCCAAATAAACTCGATAATGAAAAACCTAATTTTCAAGTATGTTAATAGACCCTGATGTTATTTGCTTCAAAGCCAAACTATATATGTTATCCTGATGGCAACTATTTTGAATGGTGTGAAGACTTAATGGTCACTTTTTTAAGGGAACCAACTAAGGTTTGAAAAAATATGTTTGGTTCCAATTGGTTTAGTAGTTTCGAAGAAGATCTTTGAATGTGTTTTCCCATTGGGTCCAATGTTAAACTAAGATAACTTCTGGCAACCATCTTGGATGAGATATGAGCTTGTGGGACATTTTTAAAAGGGACCACCCATGAGCTATCGCAACAAAGTTTTGATCCATTGACGATGTAGTTTCATTGAAGATCTTTTGAATGCTTCCATTGTTAGATTATGTTCCCTGCTGGCAGCCTTGGATGTAATGTGGACGAAAAATTTGACCAATAAAGTACAATAAATCCTAAATGTACATAGGTATTTGGATTTTCTTCAAAATAGGCTTGTAATTAGATCTTGATATGCTTAACATTTTTGCAATCGAAACGTAGCCTCTATCTCAAACTGTTGTTGAATAAAGGACGAAACATAAAAAAAATCACGAAAAAATTTGACTAACAAAGGGCAATCACTCCTATATGGTATTTAAATTTTCTGCAAAATGGGTATTTGGATAGATCTTTATATGTTGAATATTTTTGGAATTTAAATTCAACTTCTATCTCAAACTGTTTTAGAAAAAAAAACAAGACGTTATATATAGAATCACGAAAAACTTGACCAATAAAGGGCAACAACTCCTATATTGGTATTTGGATTTTCTTCAAATATAAAAAAGAAAGGAAATGGGGTAAATGTCAAATACGCATGTGGGTACATCTTGATATGCTGAACATTTTTGCAATTTAAACTTAGCATATATCTCACACTGTTTTTGAAATACAAGACGAAATATAAAAAATCACAAAAATATACCACTAAAGGGCAATAACTCCTACATGGGTGTTTAGATTTTCTTCAAAATTCCAATTTGTGTTAATCTTGATATGCTGAAGATTTTTGCAGTTTAACCTTAGCCTCTATCTCAAACTGTTTTTGAAACATAATACAAAATATATGAAATCACGAAAAATTTGCCAATTAAAGGTTAATTACTCCTAGATGGGTATTTGGATTTCCTTCAAAATAGGCATGTGGTTAGATCTTTACATACTGAGCATTTTGTTATTTAAACATAGCCTCTGTCTCAAATTGTTTTTGAAATTCTAGACGACATATATAAAATCAAAAATAAAAAAAATGACCAATAAAGGACGATAAATCCTGTATTGGTATTTGGATTGTCTTCAAAATTGGAATTGAGGTAGATCTTGATATGTTGAACATCTTTTTGCAATTCAAACCTCTATCTGTTATATCTTTTTAATATAAAATAAAAAAAAATCAAAATTTTGAAAAAATTTACGGACAAAGGGCAATATCTCTATATTCGGTCACCAGATTTTCTTCAAAATTGCAGGGTGGATAGATCATGTTATGCTGATCGTTTAAACCCCCCTCACCTTTTCGTAAATTTTTGGTATATGCAACGGTTTTTGAGTTATTTGCCAAAAACAGCAATTTACCACTATGTTCTTCGTTTGGTAACAGCGGCCATGTTGTTTGGTTTTCAGACTCCAGATACAATTTCTAAACTACATACACTGGTGATGATCCAGGCCAAGATTGGTTTCAAAGGGCCAAGTAGTTTCAGAGGAGAAGATTTTTGGAAAAAGTTTACGATGGACAACGGACGCCAAGTAATGGCAAAAGCTCACCCTTGCTATAGCCAGGTGAGCTAAAACGATTGTCGGAAACTATTGTGATCCCGTAACCTATGTTTGACATAAAAAACAGTTGATATAATACAATTAGCAATAGTCACTATTTCTACACAAAGGAATTCAGTGATATATACTTGTGAGGTAGGATTTGTCAATACATGTAATAATTAATTGCTTTTAGGATATTTAGAATAGTGAAAGGTTCTATAAAGGACAAATTGTGCTCAATCTTACATCTGCACATGTTTCAAGGAATTTTTATACGTCGGCCTTCAACCTCGGCCTTAACCTGTGCCCTCGTGTGAAAAAAGAAGCCTCCCAGATTCTATACCGGCAACTTCTTTTATTTGAAATGTACGGTACCTTATACATGTCCTCTTCACGTTTATTTAATTTTATAATATTTATCTCTTCACTTTTTCCTGAACACATCGTTGGAAAGAAAGATGAAATAAAACGTGTTTCTTTAAAAAGACACGATTTCATGCTATACTCTGAAACATTTTGAAAGCTTAGTGGAAAAAGCTGTTATGTATATTTTTCGTCATTTTGTTCTACATTTTATGTCCTAAAAGATGCAGAAGTAGCAGTTACATAATCTGTAAAATGATTTGATCTGAATATGTACCAAATATGTTAATTATTATCAAATACTGTAACAGAATTTAAAAAATTGCTAAAAATCCTGTCTGCCTAAATGCGAAAAATAATGAATAGCAAAAAGGTGTAATCTGCACATGATATGAGAAAAAAAATACATTAATTAAAAAATGACGTGTGATTTAACTTTTCTTTTTACAAATACTTGTACAAGTGTAATTTCAAGCACACATTGAGCAACAAAAAGTGAAAAGGGCGAAAATTTTTAGGAAAGAAATATATATGCTAATGACTTGAGAATTAATCGGGAGAAGACCGGGTCTATAAAAGAATATATGCCCAAGTGTGCTTTATATAGGCAAAATATTACTTGAATAAAAACATCGGTTAAGATGGTCTGTCAAAGATACCAGCAGTAAACAAAACTCCTTAATACATAGAAATAGTAATAAAGGAACATACAATATTAATTTATTCTTGGAAGTGCTAACCCGTGTATAAAATTAATGAAATTGAATGCCATAAAAGTGACACCTCGCAGAGAAAATGTCTACTGATTTCATTTCATTATCATTCGCACTCCACAAACTCCCCTTTTCCCATAAATATTGTTTATCTTGTGTTATTTGTAATGAAACGAAACAATTACTCAAATATATCATATAAATACTTAAGCATTAGGAAAAAGAGGGGAAACGGGGAATGTGTCAAAGAGACAACGACCCAAAAGGGGGTAATAACAACTCAAAGCCACCGAACGGTGGGGTTTTAACGATGAGGAAACCCCACGCCCAACGGCAGGTCGGAGTTGGCCTCTAAATAAAGAGTAATCAAGTTCAGCGAAATAAACGTCACCCTAGACTCCTATAGACATAGAGTAAACTAACAAGAAAACAGAGAAGACGCACAAAGGATTAATAAATTTCCTGACTTAGGACAGGCGCAAACCTGCTGCGGAGGGGTTAAACTAGTTTTATTGGGCCCAAACCTTCAAGCAATTATTATTCTGCAATAGATTAATCGGCAAACGAATACAGAAGCAAATATTATGAAAGGAGAACTCCAAAATCCAAAATCACAGCAATTTATATCCAACACGAATTAAGACAGCATGTCAAAGACAAAACAAACTAGATTTGCAATTGCAATCAATAGCCGATGTCGCCTTAGACAACCAGTTCGATGAAATCCATGTTCAAAATTCTGAGTGACGGGTAACTCCGCCAAGTCAATTTAAACTTTTCTTACACTACTATAACTAATGGAAAACAGTGGCCAGGGTGATGGACATAGTGCACTTCCCTTCGGGTCATGCACTATTTTCCATCACAATGGTTACTATTTTCGCAAAGTCAATGTAAAATACAACAAAATATATAAATGCTACATTAATATAGTGAAACTGAAATCACTTTCGCCATATTTCATCTTTGGTACAAGTATATATACTGTGACTGGATGAGTGGTAGCAACCTTTTTAGCTCACCTAAAATGGCAATAGCCATCACTTGGCGTCCGTCGTTCTTCCGTCGTCCGTTGTAAATTTTTCATTCAAAGATCTTCTCCTCTGAAACCACTGGGCCAATTTGAACCAAATTTGGTCACAATAGTCCTTAGGTAGTCCCCTTTGAAAATTCTATCCGGCAGGTCCGTACCTCATCCAAGATGGCCGCCAGCGGGGAACATAGTTCTAATATTTGACCCTATGGGAAAACTTATTCAAAGATCTTCTCAGAAACTACCAGCCTAATTATAACCAAACTTAGTCACAATGGTTCTTTGATGGTCCCATCTAAAAAAGGTATCCGGCAGGTCCGTACCTCATCCAAGATGGCTGACAGCGGGGAACATAGTTTTAACATTGGACCCTATGGGAAAGACATTCAAAGATCTTCTTCTCAGAAACTACCAGTCCAATAATAACCAAACTTAGTCAAAATGGTCCTTAGATGGACCCTTCCAAAAAAGTTTTCCGGTAGGTCCGTACCTAATCCAAGATGGCCGCCAGCAGGGAACATAGTTTAAACATTGGACCCTATGGGAAAGACATTCAAAGATCTTCTCCTCAGAAACTACCAGTCTAATTATAACCAACTTAGTCACAATGAGCCTTAGATGGTCCCTTTCAAAAAAGGTATCCGACAGGTCCGAATCTAATCCAAGATGGCCGCCAGCGGGGAGCATAGTTTAAACATTGGACCCTTTGGGAAAGACATTCAAAGATCTTCTTCTCAGAAACTACCAGTCCAATTATAACCAAACTTAGCAACAATGGTCCTTATATGGTTCCTTCCAAAAAAGGTATCCAGAAGGTCCATACCTCATCCAAGATGGCCGTCAGCGGGGAACATAGTTTTAACATTGGACCCTAGGGAAACACATTCAAAGATCTTCTTCTCTTAAACTACTAGTCCAATTAAAAATAAACTAAGCCACAATGGTCCTTAGATAGTCACTTCTAAAACAGGTATCCGGTAGGTCTGTACCTTATCCAAGATGGCCGCCAGCGGGAATATAGTTTTAATATTGGACCCTATGGAAAAGACATTCAAAGATATTCTTCTCAGAAACTACCAGTCCAATTATAACCAAACTTAGTCACAATGGCCCTTAGATGGTCCGTTCAAAAAAAGGTATCTTGCATTTCCGTACCTCATCCAAGATGGCCGCCAGCGGGAACATAGTTTTAACATTGGACCCTATGGAATATACATTCAAAGATCTTCTTCTCAGAAACTACTAGTCCAATTAGAACCTTTGCCCAAATGTTTTTCAGCAATATGTATTACCTTGATTATAAGGGGAACCCCTGCCAAAATTTTTTTGAATGGTGTTCTGTTATGGGTTGTAATGGATGGTGGAGCTTTCGGTTGCCATAGAAACCAAACAAGAACACTGTAATTTTAGGAAAAAAAGTATTCTGCTAAATTTTGTGTTTTGTTTTTCCTATTGGAAATGCCTTTTATTTATGACAGCAATGGTCCAGGTGAGCGATACAGGCTCTTGAGAGCCTCTTGTTATTGCATTTTAATGACGAACGTAAAATCCACCAAATCTAACCCACAGTGTCAAATAACAAACAGCTTACTTGTATGAAAAACTATATTTGTATTTTAAAATCGAATTTAGTTAATTGTATGTTCATTTATATGTCATGCTCACTATGTAGTGATCAACGGAAATGTATACCCAAAGGGCAAGTATCTAGCTAACGGACGAACCGCAGGTACTCAACCAATCTGTAACCCAGTCGGTGATCTCTGTATATCAAGCCGAGGCCGAAATTTTGGTAGACGTTATTCGGGTATCCACTCTTCTGGAAGAATATCCGGGTATCCACTCTTCTGGAAGAATATCCGGGTATCTACTCTTCTGGAAGAATAGTATTATTTCGCATTCACAAAAGGGCTTGAAACGTTTATGTACCTTTTTATTCATCCTTCCTTTCGTGGCCTTTTTAACGCAAATATTGTAATGACAGTAGCAAATGAGGAGATGAAACTAAAAATGTCAGAGAGAAATGATCAGAACTTTGCGTTACGTAATGATGTAATAAGAGTTTGTTGTCTCAAAGGACATTTTAAAGTGTCTTGCGAATGGATGGAAAACGACAATTGAAAGCAAAAGCTGAAACTTCGCTATATCAAATAAAAATGGTAAAAAAAACACCTGCATTGGCTGGAAAATACATATACCAAAGGTCTGAACAAGACAAAAAAAAACAAATCAAAAACAAAAGACAAACGTTAACAACTTCAGGAGCTCGGGCCAGTCGGACTTGTTACCAGCACTAGCAAAAGCCAGTGGTGGGATTATATATTCGGTTAATGCGTAATCAAACCTCCCCTTTCTCTGTCCCGTTTCCCTACTATGATAAACATACACGATGTTTCTAACTAATTTGTCTGTTGTGTCTTAAAAAGTATACATTTTTAATTTCTTTTTCGACTTGTTTCTGAAAACTTATAACAACAAAATCTATAAAAAAAGTATCTACATAATTATATAAATACTTACAGAAGAACAAGCCTACTAAACCTATTACAGTTAAGGGAGCTGAGGTTTGCCAACAGCTGATTATTTATTGATCTGAAAAAATATATAAAAATAAGATTTTTTCTAATTAAAAGTACAAAGAATGTATATTAAAACTAGTCTAACCCCGCCGCAGCAAGTTTGCGCTTGTTCTAAGTCAGGAAATTTATTAAGCCTTTGTGTGTCTTGTCTGTTTCCTAGTTAGTTCACTTTGTGTCTACATTGTACATGTATGTGAGTCTAGGATGATGTTTATTTCGCTGAACTTGATTACCATTTATTTAGGGGCCGACTCCGACCTGCCGTTGGGTGTGGGGTTTCCTCACCGTTCATTGAAGATCTAATGGTGGCTGTGAATTGTTATCACTCCCCTTTGGGTGGTTGTCTCTTTGACATATTCCCCGTTTCCCTTCTTTTTCCTATATTATTAGAATATAAATTAAATTAAAAGTCCCGCAATAATTTTTAACTATTCATCGGCATATTAACTTGCTTGATAAAATGTCAATTTTAGTAAATATAAGCAGAAAAACAGCTACAAAAACAAACAAACAAACAAACAAACAAACAAACAGACAAACAAACAAACAAAAATTAATAAATGTAAACTTTAAAAAAAATAAAAAGACACAAAAAAATGCAAATTTCAACAACAAAACAAAAACATTACATAACAAAAACAAAACAAAATAAGCAAAAAAGGAAGAACGAAAAATACATATAATTGTGAGATAATATTTCATATATATTAATATGAGATATTATTTACACTGGGTATGAAGTGCGACGCGAGAATTTGCCTTTTTGGGAGCAACTGCACTCCTGATTGCTGTTCACAGGTGAATTGTGGGACAAATCAAACGGTATTTAGATCCAGCATGAAGTGAAAGAAGTAAATAAGGCGACAGAGTGTATTAGAATTCATTATATGCATAGATTATTATTAAGTTGGTCTTTAAATACATATGTTTGGTTCATCTACGACTGCTACATGGTAAATTAAAACGCACATGCAAAATATCGTAGTAAATCAATTTTCCCTTCTAAACGCGTGTTAAGTAAACTATATATGTTGATTAAGTACCACATTTTGTAGGGAAAATAATTTGCTATAAAAATAGCCACCTAAAATGGTTCTGGACCTCAGTATTTAGATAGTAAACCAGTATAGTTTTGTGCAACACTATATTGAGGTATACGAAAACACATCAAACCGTTATAATTTCTTGTAGAGCGAAATGGGCACAGGATAAATAAATTATATATTCACAAAAATTAGTCTAGGAAATGTACACACATTTTCTGATTTATGTTATAAACTTCTGTCGTATATCCTTATATTGTGAAGAGTGGAATTGTATCCTATAGAAATGTAAAGTGTCAATGGTATCTTTTTATATGATAAATTTCGATGTGCATCATTGTTGACCTCTAGTTGCATTTTTTCATATGGAACATTTTAAAATTTTTTTCCTGAAAATTTACGTCGGATGGAACAGTTTACTGTTTACCGATTTCCGGACGAACTGTTTCATGCGCAAAAAAAAATGCACAGCGCGGTGTCCACTTCAAATCTTACCTATGTAGAAAATTTATTAATAGGCAAGATGTTTTAATGTTTTAAATATTAAGTTAATTCATGCCCTATTTCAGGAAATAGCAAAATTATTGTACCTTGATGATGGAAATGACTTCTGGCCTCGGACAACAGTTCACAAGTCATTTCCAACACCCCGGGATAATATATTTTGCTGATTCCTTCAATGGCATGAAATAACTTTATATTGGTTGACGATGTAATTCACAATTCAATCCAACATCAAACAAATACGAAAGCAAAAGAAAGTGATTATGATTATGATATGATCAGAAACTTTTCGAATATTCATAATAAAACTCAAAATTATCCATAAAAAAAAATCAAGTGATGGATTCATGTTTGACATCAACTGCAAGTGTATTATTGTGACTGCATGTTTAAGTATGTTATTTTTCTTAAAAAAAAATAAATAAAAAAAAAAAAAAAAATAAATAAATAAATAAATAAAAAAACTGTCCCTCTAACTACGCCAGTACCACTAACTTGCGGGCTGCTGGCTGCGGATTGCTCGCTAAATTTGATGAAAAAATATGATATATTGAATGGTTGCATAGCCTTTCGGCTAAATTCAAGATGCCAAAAAGATTGAAAAGAATATAATATTATTAATTCATGTTTTGTCCCCTCAAGTGCTTTTCTGGGTTTATTTTTGTCTGTGTTTTATTTTTGTTTCTAACTGTGGTTGTCCAATTTAATAGTCAGAAATCTCATTAAACGGTTTTCATCGTCCATAAGTGTTTTCATCCATCTAGGAACTCATTCACGATACCAGATCTCCAATCTTTATTAAGTAAATTATGCCCTCTGCAAACGAAGTTGGGGTATATAGTTTTCAGCTTGTCTGTCCATCGGTCCGTCCGTCCTTCCGCACATAGGGTATTGATTTTGTGTATTCAACTCCACTTGCAGGTTTTACAAAGAGGTCTGAAACGATGTTTCTATATGCATTGAACATTCCTGATTTTACAGATAGTTGAACTCAATTATTTTTCGACAACCTTCTAAGGGCAGGGTTACCATTTAGTGTAATTAACTCCTCTCGCAATTTATCATCAAGAGGTCTGAAACATTTCACTGAACATGTGCACCCTCTATTTTTGTTTTTTTTTTTACATTTTTTTTTCTCATGGATTTTACAGATAGTTGAACTTAGTCATTTTTCAGCAGTAGTCTTTGTGCAGGGTACACATTTTGTGTAATCAAATCCTCGCAGGACACAGCCTTTACTAATAAAGCTGAAACTTTGCAGACTAATTCTATATACATTGAACTTGTGCAGCGCTTATTTTTGGTATTATAATTTATATATATATAAATTTTCTTGGTCATTACATCTTTTACCTTCTAAAGTAAAGAGGACCCAAAAATGCTTCTGCGGGGGTATTTATAGTCCTTTAAAGGACAATTCTAGTTTACAGCTTGTCTAGATTAGAGTTTGCCACGAAGTATAGACGCTTTTCCATTGTTGAAAGTCATATGATGACCCCTAGATATGTATTTTGAATTCAATGGACTTTCAAATATGACACTCATTTCGAGTTGTAAAGCTATGCTCTAAATTTAACAATATTTTTTCGCACATTCTTATATTGTAGGATAGCAAATTATTTGAAATGTACAATTTCTTCTTGTAACTTGTCTTCAGTTAGTTTTTTTTTTGTCAGGCAACGGATGACAAAAACATTTTGCCAGTTATTTTTATGTATATTTATGATATACTGCAGCAATGAACAAAAAAAGGATGATACATGGATGTGGTGTTGTTTGATATCTAGAAAAGAATTCAACTCAATGGCGACTTGGAGATGAAGAACACCAATAAAAGCTTTGTTCCATTTGCTTGGTTTACCGTGTTTTTGTAGATTTTTCATGTGCATTTACTCCAGATCCTTTCAATATCTATTTAAGACTCTGCAGTGTGGAATCCGTAAAAAGATTTGTATGCTCTCCATTGATATTTCAGTTATGGTGATGTATTATTTGTAATTTCCAAATGTTATTCTGACCACCCCTTAATAGCTTTTTTTGTAATTGACTCGATGAGTGTCCCACCTGTCTTGATGGATATGCCATGTTGTTCTTTATATGTTGTTATTTTCTTCTGTTTAATATAGTTTTTTGTCGGGTAACGGAAGACAGCAATTGTAGGAACATTTGCCAGTTATTTTCTATCTTTGTTGACGAAACCCTCATCAATGAACAAAAGGAAAGGTACATGGACTTGAATGAATGATTTCCTAAGTATATAAACTATAATTTTATACCCCCGCTTCGAAGAAAGGGGTATACTGTTTTACCTCTGTCCGTCCGTCCGTCCGTCACACATATTTTCGTCACATTTTTCTCAGCAACCACGCATGAGAACCACTTGATGTTTGGTATTTTGCTTCTGTATGGGGTCCTATACTGCGTCACCCCTTTACGGCCATAGCGAACCACTTCCTGTTTACCGACTTTCTGCCTTTTACTTTCATTTTCAAAATTGTGACTTTTTGTCGCATTTTTCTCAGCAACCACACATGACATCCACATGATATTAAGTATGGTGCTTCAGTATGAAGTCCCATACTGCACCTCCCCTTTTCGGCCATATTGAATCATGTCTTCCTATTTACCGAATTTGTGCCTTTTTACTGGCTTTTTCAAAATTGTGACCTTTTCTGTACATTTTTCTCAGCAACCACGCCTGACAGCCACTTGATATTTGGTATGGTGCTTCAGTATTGGGTCCTATACTGTGCCTCCCGTTTTAGGTCATATCGAATCATCACTTCCTGATTACCGACTTTGTATTTTTTTTTCTCGCTTATTTGCATCTTGATTTTTCCTGCAACTCTGTAAATGCTTGCATTGTGTCCACACTTGTACTGTGTCAACACCTCTATTGTGTCCACACACACTTAATTTTGAACTTACCATATTGATTCAGGATTTACTGAGCGGGGATATAACTGGCTGCCATTCAGCGACAGCTCTTGTTTTTTCTTTTTTAAATGTTTGCAAGATTAATTATTATCATATACGTCTTTCTTGAAAATGTTGCTATCGCTAAACACATATGTAAAATGGCTAATTTTGCATTCGATTTCTTTTTTTACTTTTTGAAATCAAAACAGCTCATTTACAATACTTTGAACATAAGATAGAGTTACATGGAAGTTGTACAACGTATTTTCAAATAAGTTTTTGAAGAGCATGAGCTAGTAGTTAATTCATTGCAGAAAATGATACAAATAGGAAAAAGAATGGAAACGGGGAATTTGTCAAAGAGACAACGACCAAAAGGCGAGTAATAAAACCTCAAAGCCATCATTAGACCTTCAATGAACGGTGAAACCCCACACATAACGGCAGGTCGGATTTAGCCCCATAATAAAGAGTAATCAGGTTCAGCGAAATAGACATCATCCTAGACTCCCATAGACGTAAAGTGAACTAATTAGAAAATGGATAAGACACACAAAGGCTTAATAAATTTCCTGACTTAGGACAGGCGCAAACCAGCTGCTGCGGGGAAAACTACTTTTATTGGGTCAAAACCTTCCAAAACTATTTTATGCCATTGATTGATGTTTTACATCATGGTTAATATATTGCAAGAAAGATTTAACATAAATCAAAATTCTCAACAGTTAGAAAAAAGATTGCATCAAAAATATGTGGAATAAAATGTCACTATAATAAAGTTAAACGTCGTTTTATCCTGTTAATTTTAAACCTCGATTCCCAAAATTGCATCTGTTCATTTTTTGCCAACGGTCACCATAGTGCATTAATTGTGTATAAGTATATTATTTTAGTGCACACATCAAATAACCAATAAAACAATTATTGCTTTGGTCCAATTGTGCACCTGTTCAACGTACTACTGTAGTAGCCCGCAACCCACTGCCCGCAGCCAGCAACCCGAATCCCGCAGCCCACAACCAGCAAAATATATTCACTCTTAACTACGCGTACAAATAGAAAATTTCAGGGATAGCATTTCCAGAATTCAGTACGCTCAATAAGGCATTATGATCAACAAATTTTTCACGTTGTAATCAGATGAAAGATTAAAGTGAAGTAGCGCCCATAAAGTTAACTTAATTTGACTCAGTTTTAAGTTAAAGGGGCCAAACTCTGTTAAAGAGGTCAAGTATAACGACTACATGTACATATTATGCTCAACTAGGCTTTGTTGTCACAATCCTGTAAAAATTGATAACAATTAGATCAAATATGTAGAAGAAATAATTGCCCAAAACTAAATTTGACCGATTGTAAAAAATGGTCGAACATTGTAAAGCAAGTAAACTTTGTCTGCCAATAGATATATTATAACAACTTTTTGACACTATAGTAGCTCCTATATATATATTATATATATTATTGTATGGTGCAGAGTTTGAGGTAACAAAAATAATGATATTGTAAAGACTTTGCATTTAAAAAATGTACTCCAAATTGTATTGTTTATGCAGTTAGAATTCCTATGTCAGTATTTATAAAAGCCAAAATGATTGGTTTTTGCAACGAATTATAAATTGTAAAAAAGAGAAAAATTTTCCCATTTTGTATGATATATTATATCAGCTTGATGCAGGTGATATTATCATTCTAAATTGTTGTCTGGTATAAGAAATAATTTGTTTGAATGTGTTTATTATCATTGGCGGGTAGATGAAACTTTATTAGCTAATATTAATCTGTCAAAAATGCAAAACAGTTTTTTTCATAATAAATTTGTTGAATATAGTGGAAAACACAAATATTTAATTCATCTAATGAATTTAATTCTCCAGATTTATAATTTACATGTAGTCTGTAGTAGTCATAAGTTGCCAATTGAAGCTGGATGGTTTTTCAGTACAGATAGATCTGAACGAATTTGTGATTTATGTAGAAATAAATACTGCAAACGTTGGCAGAATATTTCTCCCTTTCAGTCCATATTACTTATCACTCGATCCGTTAGGAACAAATTTTTTTTTTATCTGCTTTAAAGATTTTCTATATTGGGAACAATAACTATAGTGACATTGCTGATTTTTAACAAATCTAGCTGGTGTACGTATCCTTTCTTCAACATGGTTGTTCCAAAAAGGTATCACCAATTTGTCAAAAAGGTGTTACTTTCACCATAAAAAGTTGTCACATTACGCAAAAATGGCTGCCAAAAAAGATTCTCATTTCAAAATTATAAATTATCATATTTTTAGCTTTATTGCGGTTGTTAACATTTTTCAATGAAAGCAAATTTTTTTGTCTATTAAAAACTTGTGGCAAAATGTTATTAAACGGTTTGCTCTACTTCTACGTGTCTTTATTATAAAGTATTAAATGCTCCCCTTGGTTCACGTGTATAATTAGCATGATTGAGGTATCATTCATCAGAGTGTGAGTGTATAAAATTGCCATTTTTCATCATTTATTAATTTTTTTTTATTCATCTTCTTAAAATAAACAAAAAAGACGTCAATCAGGAATGCAATTGCTCTCGCGTCGCACTTCGTACCCAGTGATATATATTTTCATTAATATGAACTATATCTAATAACGTATTTCATTGTCAAATAATAATGACGAATGGATTGGACAAAAGTTATTCCAACTTAAAAAAGTTATCTCCATGCATGTAATACATTTACAATACAATAGTACATATGTCAGCATATAAAATACATTATTGCTAACAATATAAAAATTATATAATAATTATAGTTTTGTATTTAGTAAGATACAATAAGTTACACATGAAATGAAATATAACAGAACTTATTCATTTGTAAAAACAAATGATATAGAAACAAAGTAACAAATTGTTTTGTATTCAACCTGTGTTTCTTTATATATACTGTTGTACATATAGAAAAATATTTTGATTTTGTTCATCAGTCAAACAGAACAGTTCAAATATTGAATTCACTAACATTTAGTCTTGTTCTAAGTTCTTCATGTGCCTCAGTATTGAGGAAACATTCAAAAAAGAAATGAATGGCATCTTCTAGACATGTCCTAATTTACATCTAGGGTCATATTCAATATTTAATCTTAAAAGATTAGCATTTAAACTGCTTGACCGATGTCTTAATCTGGTGTGGATGTTATGAAAAGTTTTGTTTCCAACAAAATAGTATTTTGGAGGTTTCATTATATTATTTTCTCTCAGCAGTTCTTTAACTGACTAATAGTCGGCAAATTTCTGCAATGCTCACTTAATTAATTCCAAAGACCGATGGTTGACGGAAAACAAGAGCTGTCGCCGAATGGCAGCCAGTTATACCCCAGCTCAATGAATACTGAATCAATACTGGAGTGCAAATTTAAGTGTGTGGGGACAAAATACAGTTGTGGATACAGTACAAGTGTGGACATAAAACAAGTATGGACACAATGATAAATCCGCAAGAAATAATTAAAAAAATCAAAGTTATCGTCAACCAGGAAGTAGATGAGTTACAGACTTGAAAGGGGGAGACACAGTAGAAGTCACCAAACTCAAGCTTAAGGCAAAATATCTATAATCATTACTAGTACTACAAATCCTTGACGAAGAATTTCAACATAAGGATACATTGGGAAGAAATCAAAGTTATCGTCAAACAGGAAGTAGATGAGTTACGAAATTGAACTCATCACACAAAGGCTTCATACTAATTATCAAATCATTACTACATAAACAAGCTAAGAAAATCTTGACGAAAAATTTCAATATATGACTATAGTAGGAAAATATCAAAGTTGTAGTCAAACAAGAAGTGGATGAGTTACGAACTTGAAAAGGGGAGACCACGGTACAACTTATCATACCTGAGCTTTAGACTAAATATCAAATCATTACTACATACACAAGCTGAGAAAACCATTACAAAAAAATTACATATATGGCTATATGTGGAAAAAAATCAAAGTTATCGTCAAACAGGGGGTAGATGAGTTCTGGACTTGAAAAGGGAAGACACGGTACAACTCATCATACCTAAGCTTCAGACTAAATATCAAATCATTACTACATACATGTACATGTACAGAAGCTGAGAAATCCTTGATGAAAAATTCCAATGTATGGCTATAATGGGAAAAAATCAAAGTTATTCTCAAATAGGAAGTAGATGAGTTATGGACTTGAAAAGAGAAGACACGGTACAAGCCTTCATACTTAAGCTTGAAACAAAATATCAAATCATTACAACTACATACACAAGCTGAGAAATCTTAGACGAAAAATTTGAATATATGGCTATAATGGGAAAAAATTGAAGTAATCGTCAAATAGGATGTAGATGACTTAAAAAGGGGGAGGCACGGTAAAAGGAGAGACGAGATGCAACCCATCATACTGAAGCTTCAGACTAAATATCAAATCATTACTACATACACAAGCTGAGAAATCCTTGACGAAAGTTGTACCGGACGGACAGACGGACTCACGAACAGATGGACAGACCGACGGACAAATGTAAACAGTATACCTCCTCTCTTACGGAGAGGGGGTAGAAAAAATTGGTTATCGATAGCGAGGATCTTAAGTTAAAAACGTTCTGACGAAAATATGGAACAACGCAGTCGGATAGATAAATAGGACAGTGCCCATTACGAATTTTATAAAATAGGATAAATTTCCTTCTTTTTCAACGAGACTGTAGTGTTTCCCAATCAGTTTCAAAATATAAAGATTCTATAAATTCTGTCAGCTTCGTGTTGAACTTGGTCCACCCTTTGAATGTCTAGCAAAGTGCATCCATCCCAAAGTTCACAAGAATGCTCCATTAAAGGCAAGATTGAGTAAAGTAAATATTTTCTAAATTTTGAAATTTAAACTTTCGTAAAACCGATAACTGATTGATGCATTTTTTAAAGATATTATCAATATGGAAAGCCCATTTACAGTTTGATGAAAAAGTTGACACTTAAGTGCTTATGATTATTGACAAATGTCACAGTTTCGTTATTGTCATTTATATTAAAAGAGCGGTTCCTTCAACCAACATATGTAATTAATCTCAAGACTTTACACCGTCAACCTTTTTTACTTTTAATTGCCTATGTTTTTTTTTATTATTTTTGTTAAAGGTGTTTCGGGATGTTTGGCTTAAAGTTCTGTTTTTAAGCCTGGGTCCCTCTTCAGAAGTCTCCCAACTAAAACTTTGTTTTCGAAAGATATTCTTTACGATTTTTATTACGTTTGTATGCAATGATAGGCACTTGTATGAAAATTTTATTGCATTGATCATCTTTCTTTATTTTGCTCCAATGTTTTCTTATAATTCTACTTAATTTTTTCACGTCACGGCGTCAGACAGTATTACATGTAGAACCAGAAAAAGCACATCCGGTAAGGTGTCCATGTTCGCATTGCATTTCGGTATTTTCGGAAAAGCGTACATTTTTGCATTGCATGACGGTCAATAAAGTGTAACGTGTTCATTTGATGTAAGGTTACGATAATATCATTGAAAATTAATAAATACGTCGTTTTCGAGATCCCTTCATTCCCGGAATGACGTAACATCTTTTATGACGTTCATGGCGTTTTCAGGTTCACTCACATTTCCGGTTTATTGCATTTCCAACTCACACAACGTCAATGCGTCTCAGAAAGCCTACCTAATTTGTTACATAATGGAATTTTACTTTCCCCGTGAAAATGAGTATTTGTTCTGAATGACGTGATTTTTATTTGCACTTTTTAAAAAGATTTTTCCTAGTTCAATCGACGCAAATGCCAAGAAATTGAAGTTCACTTCCAAACATACAACTCTTGTGTTATCCTGCAGACAGTACAGTCATGTTACTGTGGTTCTTAACTTCAAGCTTCATAATAAAAAAGAATGAAAAAATACTCTTAACAACATTATATAAGTGGAACTTGTCCAATAAGATATTGTTATTTATAACAAGTACGAAGCGGAAGACGTCAAGCACCGCAACGTCATTATTATCACGTGACAAATTGCTAAGATCACTATGTTGTCCCGTAGTATATCTTTATCTCGAAAACGACGTATTAGCACTTACATATATACGATCGATCGTGATTTCTCCTTTATTGATTTTTCCGCGATAATATTCTAATGATATGTCAAGTTTTAACCGGTTTTGACCCGTTGGATAAATTTTCTTTATTCAACGTATGTTGAATAAAGCCCCCTGCTATTTCCCACCAAATCTATTCGGAATACAGTTCTCGGTGTTTATCATTGATCATTAGAGAAAAAAGAATTAAAATTTTAAAATTTAACTATCTCTAGTGGATAAAATATGGTAATGAACTGGATCTTGTGGTGTAATCTATATTTATATACCATTCTTTAAGCGTCACATGGCATATAAATGAACACGTATTATTTTCTGCATTAGCACTTTAGGAAAGTTATTAAACTGGTTTTGTCGGAATAAAAGACAAAGAAACCAGTTCGTTTGTTAAGTTTGTCCTTCCTAATGATCGGGAGAACCACAATTATTGAATTATATTGTGAGTTTTGTTTGGTTACCGTTACAAACATGAAGCTAGGAAATTCTGGTATATCATCAAACAAAATATACCTTTTATTGTCTAGGTAAAAGAATTCTGACGTCAGACTAGCTTTTTGGAAAGCTAATACTTGTTGAAAATAATATTTGGCTTTTCGACCGGAAGAACACTAGAGAAAAGGACACCATACCAAATATCAAGTGGCTGTCATGTGCAGTTGCTGAGAAAAATGCGACTAAAAGTCACAATTTTGAAAATGAAAATAAAAAAGGCACAAAGTTGGTAAACACCAAATTGGTGATTTAATATGGCGTAAAAGGGGAGGCGCAGTATAGGACCCTATACTAATGCACCATACCAAATATCAAGTAGCTGTCATGTGCAGTTGCTGAGAAAATGCTACGAAAAGGTCACAATTTTGAAAATGAAAGTAAAAAAGGCACAAAGTTAGTAAACAGGAAGTGGTGATCTGATATGGCCAGAAAGAGGAGACGCAGTATAGAACCCCATACTGATGCACCATACCAAATATCAAGTGGCTGTCATATGTAGCTGCTGAGAAAAATGCGACAAAAAAGTCACCATTTTGAAAATGAAAGTAAAAAAATTACAAAGACGGTAAACAGGAAGTGGTGATCCAATATGGCCGAAAACGGGAGACGCAATATAGGACCCCATACTGATGTACCATACCAAATATCAAGTGGCTGCCATGTGTAGTTGCTGAGAAAAATGCGACGAAAATATGTTTGACGAACGGACGGAATGACGGACGGACAGAGGTAAAACAGTATACCCCCCCCCCCTTTCGGAGCGGGGGTACAATAAATCATTGAAAGAACAAGAAATCCCTTGAGTCTGAACCATTGACATTTTACAACTTTTCCAAAATAAGATAAAAACAAAAACAAAACAAAAAATAGAGGCTTTTAAGAGCCTGTATCGCTCACCTGGCTTTCAGTTGCCACAATCGTGGTAACATTGTAAGTTATACAGTTGATCTTCAGTATCAAACTTGAGTACCTCGAACACCACCAATATCTTGAACAGTATTGAAAGTAAAACGTTCTTGCTAAGGACAACTTTCGACGCCAGTTTTGAAATCGAGATGTCATTTTGTAAATGGCGGTCATCCAACAATTTTCAACATCGGTTTTGAAGTCTTACTGTCTATTTTTAGTAAGTGAGAACGATCACCATTGACAAATACATTGATGGTCCCATTGATATCATCATCGAAGTTCACGGCGAATCAAAATGAGTCTTTCGATTTTGAGGAGGGCTTGAAAAATTTGTTCGGATCAGAATATTTATTCTCGAATTTTTGCGGCGAGAAAATTTATTTTATATAAAACATACTAAAGAGTCTGGGGACAGATTATTTATTTTTAACCGGGATTTCCATTGGAAAAATCCGGTTATTAAAATGGTAAAAATGGCGGGCGGGCGGGCGGTCGGGCGGCTGCCAAATGAGTACATCATTTGTCCGGAGCAAATCTCCTACAGTATTTGAGACGGGAAGTTTTTATTTTGCACATAAATTGTACATATCTCAAAGGTGTGCATGGTACTTTGATTTTGATTTTTGATAATTAATGTCAAAAATACCAGTTGTTGAACTTAGTCATTTTTATGTCAAATTTTTAACAATAGGGTACCCCCTTGTCCGGAGCAAATCTCCTACGATATTTGAGACAGGAAGTTTAATTTTGCAGATCATTTGTACATATATCAAAGGTGTGCATGGTACTTTGATTTTGATTTTTTATAATTTATTTAAAAAATATCAGTTGTTTTAACTTAGTCATTTTTATGGTTATGGTTTCCAATAGTTATATGGGGGGAATTGTCCTATGGGGGGAATTGTCCTATGGGG
>MJUU01017612.1:10919-25190 GCA_002080025.1 Modiolus philippinarum | reverse complement strand
GGGGGGGGGGGGCAATTGTCCTAGAACCAACATGTGTGATATGGTCTCATGTTCATTTACTCCATATCCTTTTATGAAATAAAGAGGGTGCCTTGGTCCGATTTCGTGCCATTTGAAAAAAAACGGAGAAAGAACTTGAAAAGCATGCATCCCATTATTTGATCATCGCATATGATGTATTTAGCAATTTAAAGCTCGATTTGTAAATATCTCGCAATACTCGGCATTGTTTACATACAACACTGTAAGGGATTACTGGTCACATAATGGCGATTTTAAGGGTCATAAATAGTAGGAGAAAACATACATGTGATCTCCCGACGGGAGCATGGAAATCTCCCGTATTTTCAAGGGCTTATTCAACCTCCCGGAATTCCCGAAAAATCTCCCGGAAAATCGGCTTCCAGTCAAAATAAAAAAAAATGCGTACGAAATCGCCATTTAGGAGTATTCCCAAGTGATTATTATTAGCCTATAGTCTCATGACTGCTCATAATCTTTGTCACTGTAATCTAATTGTCCAAAGTGACACTTTAATTACACCTGTAATGCTAATTGAAAGGATTAGGTCAGTTGTAAACAAACGCCATCGGTGATTTGTTTACTTGTGTTCCCGGGCATGGTATCACTAATTACCGGTCAATCAGAGATAACCTGCTTACCTGTATGGCAACTAACTATCAATTATTTTAATTATTAATTCTTTAAACATTAAAATCTTTCTTTCAGCAAATTTTTCATAATTAACAGGTCAAATTTTCTCTTTGAATACATTGATTTTTATACGCCCGTCTAATGACGGACGTATTATGGTATACCGATGTCTGATTGTCCATCCGTCCGTCTGTCTGTCTGTCTGTCTGTCTGTTTGTCTGTCTGTCCGTTTCATATGTCGCGCTCTAACTTGAAAACCGTTTGGCCGATTCACTTCAAACTTTGTATAGGTATTTGGTATGATGACCTCAGGATCTGTCTACTTTTTTTGTGAAATTTCGTTTTTTCTTGCAAGAGTTAGGGGACTTTATTCGTCAATTTTAAGGCATTTTTTTACATGTCGCGCTCTTACTTTACAACCCTAAGGCCAATTCACTTCAAACTTTGTAGATGTATTCGGTATGATGGCCTCAGGATCTGTATACTTTTTCGTGAAATTTCGAGTTTTCTTACAAGAGTTATGGGACTTTATTCGTCAATTTTTAGGCAATTTTTTTGCATGTCGCGCTCTAACTCGACAATCCTTTTGCTAATTCACTTCAAACTTTGTAGAGGTATTGGATATGATGGCCTCATGATCTGTATACTTTTTCTTGAAATTTGGATTTTTCTTGCAAGAGTTATGGGACTTAATTCGTCACTTTTAAGGCAATTATTTACATGTCGCCATCTAACTTGACAACCCTTTGGCCAATTCACTTCAAACTTTGTAGATGTATTGGGTATGATGGCCTCACAATCTGTGTACTTTTTTTCGAAATTTTTATTTCTCTTGAAAGAGTTATATATAGGACTTTACTTGTCAAATTTAAGGCAATTTTTTACATGTCCAATCTTGCATGTAAGTACTTTGATCAGCTCACTTTAAACATTGCAGATTGATTTGTTAAAGAGATATCAAGCTCAATTAGGCAGTTTTAGGTGCTTCTTAATTGAGAATCCTTTACCTAAATCACTTAAAGTTTTGAAGGGGTGACGACGGGCGTATCATGCGACTTGGCGCAGCTGTTTATTTTTTTACAGATCACGTTTCTTTTAAAGTTGGGTTATTTCCCCCTAAAAAATTGTCTTTTCATTTCCATGAATTTATTTTTTTAGAATTGAACTTTTGCTGATATTTGTTTAATCAATAGAACAAAATTTTTATTTAACTATTATTTTAGCTAAAAAAGTGTTTGTAAACAACATTTGTTTGATATTTTGCAAAATAATTTCTTTAAAATTACAAATTAATAGAAAGTAAAACTAAGATATAAATAATTAAAATGCTCTATTGTTGAGTGATAAGTCCTCGAAGACGCACGACCACTTCCACTAGTGTACTCCGGTACGATGGTGAGGACTGGGCAACTGCACCATTGCAAGACATGCCGGCTAATGGCGGTGCATATCGTAGTTAGGGATTCGAGTTCTTCAATGTCCTTCTACACCAAAAAATATCGACCCACCAAGGCATTCGACTGCGAAGTCGCAAGACAGTCAGCGGATACCAGGGATGATCAACGGTTCCCAAATTATATTGCAAATTGCAAATGGAGTGGGCGCCCCGAAAACACTATTAAATATATGCATGTTTTGGAAAATTTCGTCATTACAATGACATTTTGTATTTTATAGGACGCATTCTATTCCGTGTTGAGACAAGGGTTTGGACCAATCGTAGCTACTCTGCCATTTCCGCTACACTTAGTAAATGGCCGAGTAGTTACGATTGGAGTTTGGACGAGTCATTGATTTATAAATAGACACGAATCATGTATTTATAGACACGATCAATTATTATGATTATAAAGAAACAATCGAGACATCAATATGTCAAGAATTTCTAATTGCAGATTTAAACATAGGTGACAAATACTTCTCACAGACATGATTCCTTTTTCGACGGTTGTACATGTATGCATGGCCCTGTACATGTTCAATGCATTTTACACCCCCTGTTACTTTCACTTTTGACAATTATAATAACAATTTGTTGTCACGACAACGCTATTCCCGTTGTATCTTTTCTCCTGGTATTTCAATTATATCCTTTAAAACAGCTGTTTGGCTGTTATGGTCAATGCCGAGATGAAAACCATTGTTCATTGCCAATCAGCGGTTCCGGGGGAGGGGGTTTGGGGTAATCCCTTTTGGGATTCGAAGCATGAGATGTTTTCTTCTATATTTCCTGTCTCGTATGCACGCGATTAAAAAAACATCTCTGGCTTCGAATCCGAGTTGCAAGAGATGTTTTTTTTTTAATATTGCCTGCCTCGGAGGCAGGCGATATAAAGAAAATATATCTCTTGCTTCGAGTCTGAAAAAGGGATTGGGGGATACGTAGGTTAACTCAGCTGCAAAAAAATCAGTAATTCAAAATTATTTAATAGATTATTTTTCAATGGCTGCAATATAAACCGGGAAGCTTTTTAAAAAAGCAAAACTTGTTATGGGTTGGCCTTTCTTCCTCAAACCAGGCTATCTTCCATTTTGAACAGGAGGGAAATTGTGATAATCGATAAATATATGCGCACTGCAAAGTACGATTAGATATCATTAAGAACATGTGAGAAATATAGAATCCACACCCGCATCGAGTGAGAAACGACATTTCTACACAAGAGATAGTTAAATTTTCAAATTTTTTAAGCGAGCGTTTAAAATATTTGAAAATTTAACTATCGAGAGTGTAGAAATGTCGTTTCTCACGAGATACGGTTGTGGATTTTATTTCTCTAATGATTTCAAGGTGATTTTGGACATAGCCATGACCCTCCTTTTCTGATGATCCGAAATAAATGTGTTCTTTGAGCGTGACGTCATCAGGCATGGTCGCCTTTTTTCATGGCGTCACAATGGTAAAGTCGGTAAAGTCGGAAAACGGCAAACTATTTGACGTCATAATTGAATTTCAGCCAATTACTTGCCGAGAACAACATTCTCTCTGGAGAGGAGAAACGATTTCTCCCACTGTTCAGGAAACATGAAAACAGCGCAGAAATTAGAGAAAATAAAAATCATCATGCATATATATAGCTCTAGCAAAAGCTTTGTTTGACCTGGTAGAAGTCACTAATAATCGCCAAATTTTTTCAACCAAGCTCGTTTTTGTCCTTATTCTATAAGTAGGTCGACCTATGATTCGACTAAAAATTACCGGTAATACATATTCTAAGTAAGGTGACAGACTTTCCCTTTAGTTTAAATTTACTCACAAGTTTGAAGTTGCCGCTGGTAAATCTGTTGGTATAGTGTCGAGTGTTTTCGGAACCATATTGCAGTAAATATTAGGTGTGTTGCTGCAATCACACCTGGGATCACAACAAAGTCCTAAGGACAAAATAGCAGCATGGAGCAGCAGGTAAATATAAATCATTTTTTTTAATCCAAACCTGTAAAGAATAACCGTACAATATAACTTGGTCAAAACACTTTCCAAAAAGGGCTGCTACAAAGAATAATAACCAGATAGAATCTACACATGAAAAATCTATAAATCTAATTTATAATTCAAATGGTATTCTAGTACAACTTTTGTGTCTTTAAATCCGGAGCCTGACCGGTAGTCACAACATTTATAGGCATGATCATAATTTTGCAAGACAAGATACATGTATTTTTGAAAAGTGAATAAATCAGTAGAATGACAGGTCAACAGCCCTATTTAGTTGTCAAACTGTACAGATTGATAATAGAAATTGAAGTCTCTACAAATACATTGTAGAACTAATCAATGGAACAACGCTTAAAATTATTGTTGTTCTTCCTTTGGAAGTCACCATAAGGCCTTAAAGAATGCGCTTTGCTCATACCTTATAGTGAGGTCAATACGGCCCTCTAGCAACGATTTGACCGGAATTCATTGATAGATGTCGAACAACGCTTTGCGTCATGATCGGGAATCGTTAAGTATTCTTACAATAGCTGTCATCGGTTTCCCGAAAAGAATACTAACAAAAGACAATCATCACATATACAACCACAGGGCATTCAGAGAGTCAATCGCAAGGAAACTGCATAATAAAATAGTGAAATGTGGGTACTATAAACAAGTGGTTACAATAGCATTTGCAAATTACCACCCCCCAAACAAAAACAAAAAACAAAAAAACGAAAGTATGATTGTATTTCAATATGAGAAATTCTCTTACTAACAAGTACACTGAAATATATAGGTGGAATATATCTATCGCACGGTGAATCTTTTACACGCTCCATACTGGCAAATCGACTACACTGAACATTTTGACATGGTCCAATAAGTCGACAAATAACAAAATACCAAAGTTACTGTAAATTTAGTTTCTGCATATGGCCATTTCGACAACCCATGTCTCTTCAATGCAGATAAATTTTAAACATTTTGAAGACCATAAACTAAAAGATGTATAAAAACTGATAGAGAATAAATACATGGTTACCCAATATGATCAAAATTGAAATCAAAAATCAGATAAGGACAGAGCTTTGTATGAAGGAGATACTCCTCAGTTTTCAACATAAGTTACAAAAATTTAGATATTTCAACTTTAGAAACAGGCGCGGATCCAGGGAATTGAAAAGGGGGAGTTCCGATTTAAAAGTAAAAGGAAATTTCGTCGAGCGGAGCCAGGCGCGAAATTTTTTGGGGTTTTTCTTAGTAAACATCAGGATATTCATTAAAAACTTCATGATTGTCAGAAAAAAGGGGGTTCCAACCCCCGGAACCCCGCCCCCCCCTTGGATCCGCCAATGAGAAATGAATCGTTTTTCAGGTCGGCAGAAGTACTGACTATACCCTTGTGGACTTACAGTGCACCAGCAGTGGCATCGACACAGTGGTCAAATAAAGTAGTCAAAGTACATACGCATATTCATAGCAGACACCAAATTATGGGGTTAGCTTCTTTTACAAAAAAAAATTTCTTGCATTAGTCTCATACAAAAAAATTTAAAGCAGTTGTCCAATTAACTACTGGTCATGAAGTAAACCACAGGTTTCATACTGAAAATGAACCTAATGTGACAATGTTTGTGGCATTGGGCATATTCTACTTCATATAAAGACCACAAGAAACAAAAAAAATATTTTAGTTTTGTCAAATTTCTGGAAAAAAAACTTATGTCAACAGCCAATTCACACCACAATTTATAGTAATTTACATTAATGATCGGCTGATCGGCATTTCATAGCTTTACATTGATAGGCCTTCTCACACTCAAAAATTGGGGTCCGAATAAATTAGGCCGTTTTTGGTCCTTATAGTACGTCATTCCATCATAACTATAGACTCACATGACCCTGTATTGCTCACCTGGTGACTGGTTTCATTCATTGTCATCAGATTATCATCAATTATTCATACTTTTTATGAGCTCACCATATGTTTCAGATTTTGAGAAGATATTCAAACAACGATGGTCATCTTGGATGAGAAAATCACTTATCGGGATCAGCAAATAAGTTAACATTGTTCACGTTGTCCCAGAGGAGAAGTTCTTTAAAGGCTTTTGAAATAGAATCCTATGTTAAAATTTGACAGCCATCTGATATTCAGTAGTAACAAAAAATATCAGAAATTTTGAGAGGTCACAACCAAGGACTTTTACCATACAATTTGCTAGAAAAGGTTTAAATTGTTCCAGAACAGACGATCTTTGAATGAATTCTCAAAGGGTCGTATGTTAGCGTACATTGTACAGTTTGGTGCAGTCATAACCTCTCATCCAAGTTAACTCCAAGTTACAATTCTAAGTTAACTTGAAGTTAACTTAGAGCACACGTAGAACAGTTCTAGAAACGGTCATAAAACGGTCATTTTCTAAGTTCTTAGAACAGTTCTAAAAGCAGTCATAAATTAGAACAGTTCTATAAGTGGTCATAAGACAGAGCAGTTCTAAAAGTGGTCATAAACACGGTCATTTTCTAAGTTAACTTAGAACAATTCTAAAAGCGGTCATACGGAAGACCATGACTGCTTTTAGAACAGGTTATGACCGCTTTTAGAATCAACAGTTCTAAATGATGACTGCTTTTAGAAAAGTTCTTCTCCATGACTGCTTTTAGAAAAGTTCTTGACAATGACTACTTTTAGAACACTTTTCTAGAGCAACTCTAGAACTGTTCTAGAACAGTTCTTAGTTAACATAGAGCAATCATTAGAACAGTTCTAAGTTAACTTTGTGAGAGGTTATGACTGCACCCAACTGTATGTTCAATACTGCCGTCCATCTTGGAGAACGTCGGGGAATGAAAATCACAAACAGGGAAAACTAAAGGACATTTTTTCAAATTTAATCAAAAATGTTCAAGAGGTTTCAGAGGAGAAGATCTCTGAATGCATTTTCTATGTATAAGGTCCTTTGCTTAAATATGTTCCCAGCTAGCGGCCATCTTGGAAGGGATAGGAACATAAAAATCGAAAATCACAAACTATGAGGCGGACCACCAAAAGAATCTTACTCTAAATTTAATCACAATTGTTCAAGTGGTTTCAGAGAAGACCTTTGAATGAATTTCCCATGTCGTCCCATACTAAAATACAATGTATGTTCAACGCTGGTGGCTATCTTTGTTGAGGTACGAACAATTCTGAAGGGACCACCATAGTACTATTTTTAGAATTTAATCAAATTTTTTCAAGTGGTTCAATAATTCCAATACGGGTTTTGAAAATTTCAAAAATTGCGAGGTACAAGTGAAGGTAGATCTCACCATTTTGTTCATTTTTACCTCGTCAGGATTTTGATATATGTAACGATGTTTGAGTCATTTGTCCAAAAAAAAGGCAGTTCTATTTTGTAACAGTGGCGATGTTGTTAAATCTACGGACTTAAGAATTACATATTTACTTGTAAGTATATACCTTGGAAATAATTTAGGTGAAGTTTGGTTAGTATATTCCCAGCAATTTCAGAGGAGATCTTTCAATCAAAGATAACGGACGGACGACGGACGTTGAGTGATGGAAAAAGCTCGCGCTTTTCGCCAGGTGAGTTAAATATATATAAGGTAATTCGAACTAAAACACGCTAAAATTGCAAAATTTCATAGTCTAAACTGATGTCATAAATTGACAATAATTAATACTAGCCAAATTCCTTTTTGAGAGTTCTTTGTTTGCATGAGAGGAAATTGTCAGGGGAAGCACACATAAACATTTGAATACTTTTTGCTTTTTATGCACCTTTGTAATTGCTCTATTAAGGGAAACCCAACGAATCTGTCCCTGCTATAGTGATTAAAATTGGTATAAGTTGTCGAAATGCTCATAGGCAGAAGCAAAATTTACAGTTAACTTGGGTATTTTGTTATCTATTACCACTGGGCCGATGTCTCTCCTGGTGGACTGTTAGTCCCCTAGGGCATTGACCTAAACAGTAGCCAGTACTTCGTTGCTGTCCCGAAAACCGATTTCATTTGAAAATATGCAATATCTAAATTTAAGAAAATTTTGTATAAAACTGAGGAGTATCTCCCCCTTATTGGTTGTTTGTTCTCTTCAGCTGTTACACGTATTCCGGTATGGACTTCTAAATGTTTTGATTTTATTTGCACTGAAAAGACATAAGTTGTCGAAATGCGCATATGCAGAAACAAAATTTACAGTTAAATTCGGTATTTTGTTCATCAGTAGAAGTCGAATAAAATACTTTTAGAAAAATCTTACCCTTTTCTGTCTTCGATGAGATTAAAATGAGAATTACTTTTACTTCTCAAACAACTCTACTGAAATAAACTGCTATAATTCATATTTATAACATTATATTCCAGGACTCCTTTCGCAGATCCGGGAATGGTACAATGAACTTATATAAATTTCCCCTAAAAGTGAAGTAAGAATGAAACTCGATATACAGGAGATATTACCATTGTGGCCCGAACAAAAAAATAAATAAAAATAAATAACGAGTGCAAAACTGAAAGGCGTGTGAGTAATTTAATGCAACTCCGGTATCCTGTTCTTTTATACATTTTAGTAAGTTGACACATAAATATGACGCTTTGAATTTGAAATGTTCATTTGTAGCGAATTGCACTCAATGCATTTCATATAATTTGATACAAAAAAGTCTATGTGACGTAATGGTTATTTAAAAAAAAATATTTGTATCAATTGTCACCTTCTATTTCTTAATAATTTTACCTTAATCCAAATTCATTTCGCTGTATTTTAAAAGATATGACTTGATAATACAATTAATCTGAAGGTAACAAATAACAAAATACCGAAGTTACTGTTAATTGATTTTCCTAAGATGGCCTATTCGACATTAAAGTATCTTCAGATCAAATCAAAACATGTAAAAGACAATACACCGAAAAATGTATAAAAAATATGATAGTGAATCGAAGAAATAATGTATAGAACATACATGGAAAACAAAATACGGGACTTTTGAATCGTGTTAAATCCGGAAAAGACTCTATAACTATACAACAAAAATCAATACATCAAAATACATTGAGAGGGAAACATTAATTTATGAACACTGTTGAGCTAAGGATGCTATATATTTAATCTACGGTAGCGCTTCAGGTTAATTGTTTTTCTTCCATTAAAATTTAGTTTAAGAATTTTCATGAAGGAAAAATTATAATTATACACTTCAATTTCATAAATAGTTTGTTTTTAGGTGGTATACATTTATTTCAATAGGCCGAGTATCATGTCACTCCCTCTTACTGGTATCTCAGGCCATTGTTTCCACCTTTAATAACACGACAGTTCATATCTCGAAAGTCCAGTATTGAGCCAAGGATAGAGATTTACACAGGGGAGAAACTTTATAAAAATATTTTATATGATCAAGTTGCTGAATAAAATCTATTTTCTGGCATTCATGATCAAAGTACATGTACTGACATTTTTTAGTCAATAGGATCAGGAATTAACATGTAATGTCGTAGTCACTGTAGCCTTGACACTAAACCTATAGGTTTAACCATCATTGGTGACTTTGACCTTTGACTTTGTGATATTTTATGTCTGATTTCGGAATATTTTCCAAATTTCATTGTAGTTAAAAGAAACCCTTTGAGATAAAAAAAAATGCAACTTGAATAGTACTATATGATCTTCAAAATATTTTCCAAGCTTCATAGCAAAAACAACTGAGGTTACAGTTATCAAAATATATTTGAGTTTAAAATGTTCATATTAAGATGATAATTAAGGATGTTAGCTGGCCATGCTTATGTATTTCTGTCAGATTTTCGGACCTCTCTGGTTTTATCCATTCAAAAGCTTAATAATTTTTTGCCCGGTGACCCCCTTAGTTTTTTCCTTAATTTCATTTTATACATCTTTTTGAACATTCTGACAAAATTTAATTCAGTTGGTGTTATTTTGTCATATTAAACCTTTAAAAAAATGTAGAGGAGTTCTGTTTCCCGCCATTTATGAAACATTTGTATCTCAAAAATTTCATCAGTAACCTATTGATTTTTTTTTTGGCTGGAATTACTTCTTTGTTGATTTTCTAAAAAAAATCACATTTAATTGAAATCCTTGTTATTTAAAAATCGACCAGCGAACATCCTTAATTCTAGACTCAATGAGCTCACTGTGGTTGTTTACATGTTGAAAGTCCAAATTAAAGATAGTAAAAACAACGGCAATAGAGTACCGAAGAACAAGGGAAGTGATGATCACAAAAATCAAAGTTCAAAGACATGGCGAAAACGGCAACAGAGAAAAACAAAGACAAAACAAGGACGCGAGACCACACTGTGTAAACGGTGTCCTCTATAAAATGTGCCTTCCTGTTCTTTGTTAGAAATTACGAAGGCACAGTACACCATATAATATAGTGTCCTCAGTGAAAATGTGCCTTCCCGTTCCCTAAAATCCAGGTGAAAAAGAATAGGAAGGCACATTTTATAGAAGATACTGCTTTTATAGAGAAGGCACAGTACACCGTTTACAAAAAGTGGGGACAGCAACAAGGCACGGAAATAAAAAGACGACATTAAAGCCCCCCCCCCTTTACACTAGACGAACGAACGCCGAACGTATAAAAATTAATCACATCCGTTCGTCTTCGTTTATATACATTTGTCGTCCGTTCTTTATCCGGTGAATACGTACGAGTACGGTGATGTCCGTTTTGTAATTTGAAAAAAAAATTGAACATGTTCAAAACTTGGAACGGACATATACCGCACAAAATGTCCAGGGAATGCACGGTAGGTTTACGTTTTGTTCGGTTGTCAGGCGTGTTGCATATGCGTTATTCATTCGGTACTTGTCCGTCTTGCATCCGTTCATGTACGGTAGATTTAATAGGTGAAACGGACTTTTACCGAAGAGATAACGGATAAACCGTTCGAGTTCCGGACTTACAATGGAAACCAACCGGACTAGCACCCAATAAAATAAATTTATAAAAATGTATGTTTTGCAACTTCCAAAATTAACATGTAATGAAAAAAAAAGAAAAAATCCTTAAATTAGACCACAATTGATATATAATAAGCACAAACTATTTTCAAAAAAGCTAAGTACAGAAGGAAATGCCCGTATTTTCGACCTTATGGCTTCAACTATGAGGCAACTGGACGGAAAACCAAAATTACGGTCCTGCCAGAACGAGTGAAACTTGAACCACTGAAGGATTACAGAATTTATCTGGTTGCCCCCTAGTTGGAGGCCATTAGGCCGATAATTTGAGCCATACTTTCTGTTCCTGTCTTCTGTTTTTTAGCCAGTCTTTTATTATTTTTTACTTTGTATATTTTGTCCCTTTTTACCTTATAAAATGTGGCCTACTTTTACCATTTTTAATTTTGCTTAAAACGAATTTACAACAATTGCTTATTATGTGACCATCCAACAGAAGGTGCTATAGGGCCCTTTACAGTTGCTTTTTTAGTTAATAATTGCAAGACTTGTGCAGCGTTTGTTTATTTGTATTCATATTGTAACATTTTTCTAAAATATACACAAAACATCAAAATCTTAAAAAAATATCCGTTTTCCCGTTGCGTGGAATTTTCGCCTTGGGCCGTTAGTGAAGAAGGTTATCTGTGACCCGACAGTTCTTTTCTTAGTTGATTCACTTGCTTTTTTCTATTAGGGGACTTTTTGGGAAAATGAATCTAATTGGTCAAACACACCGTAATGATTATCTGTGTAAAATGAGTTGTTGAGCGGTCAAAAGACACAGGTTTAATATAGCAAAGATAACAGGAAACACTTACAACGGCCAAAAATTACAATCAAATGCCACAATCTACTACGGAACTGCACACAAAAAAAACAAAAAAAAAAGACAAAAGACAAACGTAGACAACGATAAGAACTCTGGAAATAGAAAAAAGAAGGGAAACGGGGAATATGTCAAAGAGACAACGACCCAAAGGGGAGTAATAACAACTCAAAGCCACCATAAGATCTTCAATGAACGGTGAGGAAACCCCCCACCCAACGGCAGGTCGGAGTCGGCCCCTGAACATAGAGCAATCAAGTCCAGCGAAATAAACATCATCCTAGACTCCTATAGACATAAAGTAAACTAACTAGAAAAAGGACAAGACACAAAAGGCTTAATAAATTCCTGACTTAGGACAGGCGCAAACCTGCTGCCGCGGGGTTAAACTAGTTTTATTGGATCCAAACCTTCCCCCTACAGCCAATGTGATAGATAAAAAACAATCGTAACAACAGTAAAATTCAGTTGGCAACAGGACTGAGTCAGTTGTGAAAAATGAAACTGAAAGAACTAAATATACGGACAAAAACATGAAATCACAAGAGACTAATTACAGTTAACTGACATGCCAGCTCCAGACCCATCACCAACTGGCAAAGTAAGTTATGTACCCTCAGTATACAGCTTCCACCAAGATCCCTTCCTGTGAGGAATTTAGAATAATGATTTCATGTATATACCGGAATACATAACCCGTGTCCATGCAATACAGATTTTAGAAATTTAGAATGTGTTTANTTCTTATTTGCTTTTTTCTATTATGGGACTTCATATGAATCTAATTGGTCAAACACACCGTAATGATTATCTGTGTAAAATGAGTTGTTGAGCGGTCAAAAGACACAGGTTTAATATAGCAAAGATAACAGGAAACACTTACAATGGCCAAAAATTACAATCAAATGCCACAATCTACTACGGAACTGCACACAAAGAAAAACAATAAAAAGACAAAAGACAAACGTAGACAACGATAAGAAATCGAGATAGTCTTTTTGAAAAATTGATTATTTTGCATAGTAATTATTCAATTCGTACGGTACGTTTTCGTTAGCAATTCGTTTTATTCGGTACTCGTCCGGTATGTTACCGTTATAAATACGTTTTATTCGGT
The DNA here is from genome assembly GCA_002080025.1 of Modiolus philippinarum. NCBI lineage: Eukaryota > Metazoa > Mollusca > Bivalvia > Mytilida > Modiolidae > Modiolus > Modiolus philippinarum. The sequence goes on along the minus strand of MJUU01017612.1, from coordinate 12,187 downwards.
GCTCGTCCTGTTGAGTTCCGGTGTTTGTTCGGTGCGAGATCGGATTATTCGGTACCAGGGCTGTGCATGTACGGTGTACTTACTGTATACCTCCGGTTTTTTGTGCGTTTTCACTGTAATTCGTGAACGAACAAAAATATTTACCACCGTACAAAAATGATTTTCATCCGTTCCTCATACGTTTGTGCTAATCGGTGTAGTGTAGGAGCGGCTTAAACTAAAGCACTCTTATGATCCCTTAAATGAGAATCCGTAGATGAGGCATGTTTGAGCTTTGTTCTCTCTTGTAAAGCAAATATAAGATTGTCGTTTAGAGCATTTAATAACAAAATGCCAAAAATTCAATATAAAACATATGTACAAAAACAACCATAATAAGTGACAAGAGTTATACAATTTTATTAACTACAGTACAATGGATATACTATACCTATAAAATAAGAGCGAAGGAGGGGTATAAAAAGCGCCTCCCCTCAAATCCAGGTAAAAAAGAATAGGAAGGCACATTTTATAGAGGATACATGTAGTGCTCTTATAGAGAAGGCACGGTACACCGTTTACAAGGTTTGGAGATAGCAACAAGGCACGGAAATAAAAAGGCGACATTAAACTAAAGCACTCTTAGTGTTAACTCTATTGTGTATATGTTGTGATTGTCTTTTATGAGTCTTTTTGTCGGTCAACAGATGACGATGGTTGTAAGAACACTTCCAGTTAAATGTTATGTTTGTTGGCGATCGCGCACCCAAGAGTAAAAAAACTTGGATCCGGCGTTTTTCGATATTGTTAGCAATGAATGCCACAAGACCTTATAATGACTTCAAAATGAAGAACAACATTTAAAACGCAATACGCTTGGTATTTTGCATGTTTTTGTAGAGACTCGTGCGCATTTACTCCATAACCTTTAATTGTTAGTCAAAAGACACTTAGACGATGATTATGACAAAACTCCAGAAACGACCTATCAAATGTTACTAAGTTTATTTACTCTTAAAATAAAAGTTTTCATGCTACAAACCTTCACAAACTTCACAGAAGAAATAATCCATTTTTTAAAGAATTTTTCAAGAGATCGTGTTGGAGGTAAAAATTCAATACCCCATGAGATTAGATTTGCTAAAAATCCCTTTCTTTTAACCATTATCATAATTCAGATCAACAAACAAAAGCTACATTGTATATCTATTGATGATGAATTTAAAGAGCGATGCTCTGTAACCACCAAAATAATTTGGCACGACATGTCATAGATTTGGTTGATTTTT
>MJUU01017610.1:101707-120639 GCA_002080025.1 Modiolus philippinarum | reverse complement strand
CACTGGGGTAGATACGATGTAAATATTCTTTAAATTTTGGGTTATTAAGAGAAAGTACATCGTCTATATATCTGAAGCTGAAATTAAAAGTCTGGGCTAGCTGTTTTTGTTTCTGTTGTATCAGCCCTTGTAAAAACTTTGCTTCATACGAAAAAAGGAAAAGGTCAGCTAAAAGTGGCGCACAATTTGTTCCCATAGGAATCCAAACGACAACTTCAACAGTTAGTTGGTAAATTAGCATTTGCGGCAGAATCTGTTAGAGGGGGGAGACTTTTTATTTCTAGAATGCTAGACACTTTGAGAAAGTATAAGCTTAATCATTATAGAATTTACTTGGATTCTGAATTTCAAAGTGACATCAAGTGGTGGATTACCTTCTTTGAAACTTTCAATGGGATTTCCTATATNCTATCCTCTCATATAATCATTTTCCCTATCATTTCTATGTAAAATCCTGAAATTTTCAATTTCAGATTTTGCACTTAAATGCACAGTGACCCCCAAATTTTATTTTACATTTTGAACAATAATAGAATTATGTTTCTACACAGAGAATTCCACAAAATTCTATAGTAGGAAATTAATACTCTGCAGACACCTTAAATCACATAGGAGTATATGAAATACTTGCTGTTTATATAGCCATGAGACTATGGAGTAAACAAACAACAAATAAGCGTATCCAACTTTATTGTCATAACCAAAGTGTAATCAGTATTTTAAACAGTGGTAAAGGCAAAGACAAACTAATGCTAAATTATGCCAGACAAATATGTATGTTATGTGCAAGCAATAATTCTAAGATCAGACTAGTTTATGTTGCGAGTTCTGAAAATCGATTAGCTGACTGTTTATCACGGTGGAATGTAGACTTTAAATACAGAAGAAGATTTTGTGATTTGCTCTCTTACAATTATGAATGTTACACTGAACTTGATATTCATGAAAGTCTCTTTTACGACATTTATAACATTTGATTGACTTTGTATTACAGATCTACCGTGGGAGAGAACTACTATTAATGAAGGAGTAAAGAATGTTAAGAGAGCAGCATTCCGACCAGGAACCAGGAAAAATTTACAGACTCAGTTCGATATATATCTACATTTTTGTGCTTATTACCAATATCCACCATTTCCATGTGATAGTGAAGTGCTTTGCCAATATGCTTATTTTTTATCGAAAAGTTTTGAGAGTACAGCCTCCGTTAAAAATTATATTTCAGGAATTAAAACCTTCAGCAAACTTTTGGGTCATGATATTTCGGCATTCGATAGTGTAGACCTTAAACTTACAATACAAGGAATTTCTAAAGTTTGTATGCACATGCCTAAACTGCCTTTATCTTGTTCAGATTTGAGACATATGATCCAGTTGTTAGATACATCTCTGCCTTTACAAGCATGTATGTGGGTATTTCTTCATTTGCATTCTTTGGAATGCTCCGAGCGTCTAATTTATTATGTTCTAGTTTAAAATCATTCAAAAGCCCAGAGCAGCTTATTAGATGTAATGTACATTTTGTTTCTGAGGGTTTAAACCTCCATATTTCATGGTCAAAGACTAGACAAACTCATGATTTTGTACATATTTTGCCATTAGGGAAATGTCATGATATTTTACTCTGTCCTGTAAGAGCTTATTTTAATTTGTTACATGTTATTCCTGCTGATGCATTGAGTCCTGTTATGGCAATTCCAAATGGCAACTCAGAACCAAAGTTAGTTCCTGTTACTAAACACAAGCTTTCTGCCTTGTCAAATTGTTACTTTTTAAGTGTCATTTAGACCCTTCTAATTATAGTCTTCATTCACTTAGACATGGAGGAGCCACTCTTGCAGCAAAAGCAGGAGTATCTGAACTAATGTTAAAATCTCATGGTGATTGGAGGAGTGACTCGTACCAAACTTATATTAAAAATGCTTAAGTTTTATCTTTTGCAGTAACCAAAGACATGTATTCTTTATTAGAGTGAAATATCTCATGATTGACATACCCCCTCTAACTCATCTGTTCCTTTTTTTCTTTTTTCTTTTTTTCCTCTAGTGTTTGGTATTTTTTGGAATTGGTGCTTAGATATATTGCTTTAACCTGGATTTATAATATCATATTGTGATGTTTATTATAGTTGATATATCATTAAAGCACCCTTATCCAAACACTAGATTTGAGTTTCAATTGTGGACAATGGGAGATAACTCTCATTGTCCCTAATTGAAGCTTGGAGCCTCGGGTTTATCATGAACTCTCCAGTCAGGAGGTAGATTTATTACTGTAGAGTAGGCGCGGCCACATGCCGTTTTTTAGAAGAATAGCTTCTCAGTGTTATTATTATTTTTTTTTCTTTTATACATTTATTATGAATCATGTGTTAATTGGTGCTTAGATATATTGCTTTAACCTGGATTTATAATATCATATTGTGATGTTTATTATAGTTGATATATAATTAAAGCACCCTTATCCAAACACTAGATTTGAGTTTCAATTATTATCACATTTTCACATTTTCATATATTAAAATCCGACAGTTTAGCGGCGGGCACTTTTTAACCCATCTTTCAAAACTTTTTTTTCATATATTTTTTGCAAGATAGTAGTCATAGAATTAGTATTTTACTCCACATCCCGTCGTAAAATTAAAAAAAATAAATGAACATGATACCATAACACATATGTTAACTCCACTTGAAATAATTTTAATGAGCTGTTTTGCATTTCGGAAATTAATTCCTCATCAGCAGCACTGGAACCCACACTTAAGAGAATCCATAATTTCAAAAAGAAATGTTTAAAATGCATAAAACCAAACGAAATCCGAACAATCAGTAAAATCAAATAGAGCTAAGGACAAAACCAAAATTGGGGAATCAAACTTTAGATTTAGAATTAACATAAATTTAGATAAAAGTTATAAACAAAGTGTACACATGAGATGAAAATCTCATGTACAAGTACACCATATCTAAGAAAAAAAGAAAGCATTCATCTTAAGCTTATCCCTCATGTCCAATGAGAATATATGTGGTACGTTTTTGTTGAATATAGTACTGTTCTATTGGCGCTCCAAGAAAAGACATCATACCATCACCATGATCACCAATATCATACCTGAATTTGGACGTCTGAATACAAATGTTTCTATTGGCTATAGCGTAATGAATTCAAATTTCAGACAGTAACTTCCCATTTTTAAGAAGTTGTATTTTCGCATTCATTTTTATTTATCTTTTGGCTTTTATTTATAGTCGTTATTATTATTGCATCTGAATTGCAGTGGCTTTAGCTTTTTTGGTCATTTCAGAATTTAACTCTTTTTTGTTTAGGTATTCTTGGTCGATAAAATATAAAACATACATCAATATACATTTTTGTAGTTTCATTTGAATATGCATGTATGCGTTCAGAGTACTCCTTTTCCGATTTTTCGGCAAGACATAAAACTCGATCTAAATAAAATTGATATAGGTTCTGCAGTATAATTGTTCGTTTGTATTTTTCTCTTCTTTTTTTGTGATAAATTGATGATATCCGAGAAGCTCTGTCCTTGGCTGAATTTTGGCTTTTCTACTTAGATCCTTTTGGTTATTTGTTCTATATCAGCTTTTCACATTTTTGGATTAATGGACTTTTTTTTGGTTTGATCTGCACTGATGAGAAATAAGTTGTCGAAATGCACATATGAAGAAAATAAATTAACAGAAACTTCGGAATGTTGTTATTTATTACCACTGGGCTGATACCTCTGCTGGTGGACTGTTAGTCCCCGAGGGTATTCACCAACCCAGTACTTCGGTGCTGACCCGAAAACCGATTTTGTTGAATTTTGCATTATCTTAATTTTACAAAATTTTGTTTTAGGCTGACGAGTTTCTCACTAATGCATAGCTCTGTCCTTGGCTGAATTTAGGCTTTCCTACTTAGATCCTTTAGTTATTTGTTCTCTATCATCTTTTACACATTTTTGGATTGATGGACTTCCAAATGTTTTAGGTTGATCTGCACTGATGAGACATAAGTTGTCGAAATGCGCATATGCAGAAAATAAATTAACAGTAAGCGTCAAACATCTTACAAGCATGATTAATTAGAAATTGAAATAAAGATCTAGGTACTGAAGCAAAACATTTTAATTCCTTCACATTGTTCTAAAACGTTTAGGTAATGTTCACAGCAATTTTAATTTCTATTAATTTTGGGGAAATCATTTGTTCTTGAACATAAAGCTAAGTTTTATTATTTATGATGTATAGTGCGAATCAAAACCTTCACGTCATAATTCAAAGTTTATAACTCTGTCCGATATTGGCTTTCTTATTTAAATCATATTGGTTATTTGTTCTCTACCAGCTTTTACACATATTTCTGGATAAGAAGTCCAAAATCTTCTGATTTAATCTGCACTGAAGAGACAGAAGTTGTTGAAATGCACATAAGCAGAAACAAAATTAACAGTTACTTCGGTTTTTTATTTATCTCATGAAAAAAAAAGAAAAGAAGATTTTAAAAAAATGTGCTGGATTCATTTCTCATGTTTTTTAGCTTCAAAAGCGGACTTAATTACAACTCCCCTTGTAGCGGAGTCTGAAATTAAAAGACTGGGCTAAATTGATTAGTTTTCTGTTTGTTAGCCTTTGTTAATATATAGCTTCAAGGTCAGCTTAAAGCGGTGCACGGTTAATTTCTAAGGGAATTTTTATTGTCTTTTGAAAAAAGCGGCCTCCCAATTCGACAAAAACTGTTATCGATAAAAAAAAAAAAATCTGACATTGTCTATGTACCATTGGACTGTTTAAGTGTGGAGAGTTTAAACTTGTTCGGAATTTATTCCATGAGTAAGGATAACTTGTTTTGATAGAACTAATAAGTTAGCACAAAAGAGACATTAGCTGTCGAAATGCGGATATGCAGAAACAAAAATTATCTTATTACGGAGTAACCTTGTTACACGTCCTTTAGTTGTGAAATGTATTTCTTTCCAAATATGTTATCATTTGTCTTTTTGTACCCTATAAACCCAAATGTTCAAAAATTATAATATAATGTCGACCAAACGTATTATTTTTCTGGTAATATGGTCTTAACAAAGCAGAGATGTAACACAATTATTAAATATAATTTATTCTGAATTTTATTTATTACATGTACTTTACTAAAAATAGTTTGAATCAGCCTTTTTATTTAGATGCCACTGACAAATAACATCTTTTATCATATACTTACTCAAGATATATGTCTTTTGCCATGTGTCATGAAGAACAAATTAATCCAGGCATATCTTCAGAGGGTGTAATGCGAAATCTTTATTACACGGGCGTGTAATATGAAATCCGTATTACATTGGGGAAATTTGGATTTTTCAAAAGGCGACTTATTGTTTTCCACTTCATGGAATTAACAAAGTTTTACTAATTTCAGTAAAATTTACCGACTCAAGTTAAAAATCAATTCATTTATTAACTGAGAACATTCAACATTTTTGCGGATTTTAAGAGACTGTACACCCGTAACAAGTTTCTTACTATTATGTAGTTGTTCCAGTTAATGACCCGCGTTGTTATGATATAATTTTGTCGTTTTGTGAAGAAAAAAAGACCAGTGTAAGTAAAGAATAAACAAGAAGTTCACCTTGAATCAATCTTCAGCTCTTCGAGGACCCTTTACCAAATATAAGCATTGACAAAAAAAATGTAAGTGTTTATCACACATATGATTAAGCTATAAAAAAACCACAACATCATGTCATTTGCATGATCTTGTATGAAATTTTGCAGAGCAGTTTATTTACAACTTTTAGTACAAATGTGCTTACATTTAATGGTTGGAGATACATTCCAAACAATCGTATTAATTGTACTTTCCGTTGGAAAACACCCTGTCTGTTGAATGAGAAACACCCAACAAGAGGGAACTATCAGTTGAAATGTAAAACACACACGAAAGAAAAAAGTTACTCATAAGTTTCATTTTAGTAAATAGCGAGTGGTCTAAATTGAATTTGTTTAACATACTAAATACAAAATACTGAAGTTACTGTAAACTTAGATCTGATGTCTTAAATGAAAACAACATGTGCTCTTTCATTCAAATTTCGTTGAAAACGACACTGACTAAATTATACACATTTTACAGATGAATCATTTGGTTTTCATGATTTCAGATTATATGAAATAAAGAAGAGCATAAACCTGGCCAATTGTTAAAGTATATGATAAATAGTTTATGACATGGCATTTTATATCATGGCCATATCATCCCCTCGACCCATATTAGCCCTCTGGCCTTCGACCCTCGGGCTAATATGGATATCTTGGGATGAAATGAGGTATGATATGAAAAATGCCATATAATTATCTCTATACAATAACAATACGAGCTAAGAAATATTTTTCTGGGTTACTAATTCATTGATTCTAATCAAAATTTCAAATCCAGTTTGGTCTTAACTGAAAACAAAGGACACAACATATTAAAAAATTCCATTTATGCAGTTGAATTAACTGACATCGCCAAAAATGCATTCTGCTATTGTTTGAATTTAAAATATAAATGCAACATTAATCCCTTTTCTGCATACGGCCATTGCGACAACTTATGCTACTTCAGTGCTAATAAAATCTAAATATTTGGAAGACCATTAACTCAAATATATTCAGAAAACAGATAGACAGCAAAAAAACTAATACGATCTTAATGGAAATCTAAAAATAACTGAGTTTTGCAAGAGGGAGAAACTATCTGGTTAAGAATCAAATTCATAAACATGTAGATAATGCAAGGTTCCGAACAGAATTGGATTTCGGGTCAGCACCGAAGTACTGACTACTGGGCTGGTGAATAACGTCAGGGATTATCTGTCCACTAGCAGAGGTGTCGGCCCAGTGGTAAAAATGAAAAGATCCGAACTTGCTTTAAAATTAATTCATATACAAATGTACCCTAAGAAAAAAGTACCGAAATTTATAAAGTCTGCACTTCCAACTAACCTTTACACAAAGCGTGCTGAATTTTGTCTTCACGATAATAAGATCTTCTTATTGCTTAGTAACGTTTCAACATCTTTGGTTGATTGATCCAGTATTAAAAAGTTCATTCGGTGTTTGTATTCAAGGAATGTAGACAATATTTTGTAACGGATATTATGTGTTCATCTACTAAAACAGTTGCGTTTATTTCATATCTTCAGTTTTTCAGTTTGAAGTCGAATGAAGTGTACTATACCAACATTCAATATTTTGATTCATCATAAATTGACATGGATAGTTACCGTGATTTCGTGAGAAGTAGTACCAGGTTAGTCAATAGCATAAACGTCTTCTGTTATGCATGGATCGCCATACGACATATTTAAAAGTTAAATTTAGGACAGGAATAAAGTAAATTAGAACCGATCCGTTAGTCTAAAGCGAACACTCAAAGGACAATAACAACATCGGGAAAACAAAGAAACAAATACATAACATGAGTACGGCACAGAAAAGAAAAATGATGACACACACACAAACACACATACAAAGATGAGGAACACCAAACCAATAAAAACCATGGGTGAGATCAGATACACCGGTAGAGTAAGCATCTCATCCTTCTTAAGACACCCGCTGTATTGAAACTATCAAATCGGATTGTGAGGTCAAATCCGGTAAAGGAAACAACAATTAGGCTTTCAAAGAGAATGATCTGTTGTCATCTGTCAAACAGATATCCCATAGCGGTCACCAAGATGGTGATAACGATCATAGCCTGTTAAGAATGATCATTTGAGGAGCTCAGTAACAAGAAAAGCCGAACAGTATTAACCTCAATCATATTTAAAATTAATATAGTCATACATAGTAGCCTACTTGAGAACAACCGGGCTCTATCAAGAATATCACTGTGTCGACCACAGGCCCTTGAGTAACGAATAGGCTGGGTGATGTAATTTCCATATGCAGGCGATGCTGAAATATTGCTTCAAAGAAAAGGGAAGTTGACTATAAGAAAGTGAAGTCATTGCGTTTGTGATCCAGCTTAGTTTGAAGTCTACCTCTGTTGTCAATTACAGGATAAAGGTAAATGAATAAGGCTGATGTAGAAGTGTCTGTTGTAGTATTAATTTCGAGCTCCTTTGAATAGATCAGATGAAGAAAATCAACAAAACAATGGCTGTTTAGTGATAAAATATCAACTTTAGAATGGAATCCAAACTTGAAAGGTACGGCCTGTTTTTTTTCCTTTATTTTGAAGAAGTGTTTCGATGAATTCAGCCTCCTAAGAGTGGGGAAACAGATCGATTAGGAGAGGTGCATAGTTTGTGCCAATTGGAATTCCGATAGGTCTTTGAAAAACAACTAATCCAAACTGGACAAATATATTGTCAATCAGAAACTCTATCATTTTAATCACCTTTTTCTCTGAATATTTTTTCTCAGAAGAATTTTATTATGTACTATTCAATCAATTGGTGATGGTGACCGTAACATCGACGCTACATTAATTTCAAACGTTCTTTCTCGTGTATTTAGAGAACCAGTATTAAATATCGGTTTGTGAAGTTATCGTTTTTGGTAGATATCTTAGCATATCATTTTATCAGAAAAAAATAAACAACGTCAGACTATTTATCAACCTTGTGACGGATTCCAAGCAAAGTAGATGGAGCGTACGCTGTGAACAAGTATATGATGTTATAGCAATATTAAAAAATGCTATGAAAGGAATTACTAGAAAGACTAATTAGTTTATTTATTCTGTTTGTCATAAGGTTCATATTTCCACCTCCAGCAACAATATGAAGGAAAAGGTCCAGTCAGAGTATAGCCTGTCCGTAACAGATGGCTTACATGTGACAAAGTTCTCTCTCAGTTTTCTGAATATATAGCATGAAACAAAATAACCCCTTAAATGAGATAAGGGACCTGAACCTTAATGAAGAAGTTAACTAAACAGTGGTAAAGGACACCGGAAACACCATTTCATTTAATGGGAATTATGATTAATTCTAAATAGGTTTCGGAAATTGTCTTTTTGGGGAACTCGCAAATGAAAACAAAGATATCGAGCTTGGGAAATTTAAAGTTTATTTCTCGAGAGTCCGGGATCAGACCCTCACCTATTTTTACTGTTGAAAAAATTGTTTTTGAAATAAGATCGACTCGAAACAAAAGCGACCATTACCATACAGCTTTGATATTACAGAATGATACGTTCATACATTCAATCCACAAAACCGCTGCCCAAAAGTCTGCTACTAGTTATATCCTGTTTTGTCCAACTGCAGGCAGCTTGTTTAAAAAATCTAGTTCTACATTTTTTCCGTCTGTCTGAAATGATATGGTTCAAGTATTCTTACGGGAAAGGCATGTGGGTATCGAACAGCATGAATGGGACTGTCACATTGAAAAACTGTGGGAGGCAGATTTCACCAAGCTGAAAATTTCTCGAGCGCCCTCGATGTCACCAAGTAATTCAAAGGTTACTCCTTTAAAAATGCATCCTGCTTCTACATCAGCGTAATGTCTGCTTTTATATGCATTCTTAAGTTTATGTATCACATTTTCGCATTTTTATAGTATACTGTCTCACGTTACCTAGTTGATGGTGGCATAGAAATGATAAGAAATGGACATACATATCCGATCGCACTGATAATAGTGGTATGTTTTTAGTCCTTGTTTCCAACTCATTAGGAATCAGGGTGGAATACTGTATAAAAGTTAAACGATCTAAATAAAGAACGTTGATTGCTTTCTCTAAACCGATACTCCAGATAAGCTTCGAGTTCAGTAGTTCACGCTGAAAACGATTAAGTTTGTCTTCTGTCTTGAATCTAGTGGAAACTTTTTCTGAAATATATTTTCTTGAAACCTAAAACAATATGTCTAAAGTTTTCATATATTGTCTCATTTGGAAAAACATTGAGGCCACCATTAACCATCCAGATACAGCATTGTGATATATATTCATCATAAGACAACATTGACATCTCTTGTATTGTCTGTGTAGTGTCTAACTGTTAAATTCGGTGCTCAGTTGTACAAGTTGTGCCCCTATGTGACAAGTTTTAGACAACGAATAAATTATTGAGCGTCTCATAGATGGAGATCTGTAATACTTTGTCAATCCAACTACAAACTTAATGGAATCATTAAGTGATAATATTGGCGAGAAAGAAATGACGCGTGATTGTACAATTTGTTCAAAATAAATGTCAAAAGGGCATTTTTTAAATTGAAATCGATGACATTTAAAATATTTCAATTATGGAGAAAGTAATATACATTGCCAATTCAGACAATACAATGTACGAAGCTTATCAAGTAAAAGGTAGCGGGCTTCCCCCTCAATCTTATTCCCAAACATATTGTTTTCTTGAATAAAGCAATGAACACATACTGAATGTTCAACGCAATAAATCAGTCGATCTAAACATTGCATGAAACAAGACTCTTCAGAAAGCCAAAATTTTTACACTGTGGATCGATGTTTATTAAGTGTTTTTAAACTATTTTCATTAATGCATAGCATAAAAGCTGGGTGTGTGCAAAAGAATAGACCAGAAGCTTTTTACCGACAGAAAAAGATATCCCCCATTGTATACTCTCACTGATAGATCCTTTTACACAAATAGGAACAAACAGAACACCATGTGTTATAATTTGTTTTCTAAGTTCATAACTCGGCCTTTCTTGATTTGATCGCCATATCCACTGATTTGCCTGGCTGACCCAGAAACTACAACGTAAGCAAAATGCGATTTCAATACTATCTCTATAATCTGATATACATGGGCCATGAACTTTAAGCCGAATTGAAAGTAATCTAAAGGCATTGGCTAAAGTTGAAGCAACATGTTCATTAAAAAGATGGTTAGATAAGTATAAATCATTACCGATCCTTTCACATATTTCGTACCAAAAGTCTGTACTGTTGCTGTTGTATATATTAATAATTTTAGAAATCCAGGTTTTTGTGTCAGCGACTATTTGAAAATATGCAATGATATAAGGATCCGACGGAATATCTGCTACTTCTTCAAATAAAACGACATCTTTTAGAACGCGCATTGTATCCAGATCACTACCTTTCATCTCAAGCCCCTCGCCAAAAACTTCCGCTTGTAATTACTAGAGAAGGACTTCTATAACTTAAAAAAATGTCCCTAAGTGTGTTCCATACTTGTTTTGTTTTTACAGTATTCTCTGTCCTAACAATAAGGTGACATAGGTAATGATACAGAGCTAAACATATCTGATATGCGTTTGGGGCTAAAATTATAATGAATATAGACATTAGTGTCATTATAACCCGTATACACATCACACAAAAAAAAGAAAAAGAAAAAACAAAGCAAAAGCCAAAAAACAAAAACAAAAACAAAAACAAAAACAAAAAACAAAAACTAAAACAAAACAAAAAAAGACCAAAAAACAAAAACAGGGTGCCCAATGTACGTCATACATCCGGGTATTTTAATCCAAAATAGATTCAATGGCGGTTAAAATTGATTCGATTCAAAAGGTAAGTTTGCTTTTTGATTTCATGTTGAAGTATTACCTGAAGAAAACAACGACTACACGGAAGACTATTGTGTTCAAAGATTCTGTACATATTTCGTTTTTGTCTCTCAATGGTGTTTTTCTATGAAAACATTACATTATTGATCCATATTCCGACGTTGACACTTGTACGGATACATACACTGTGTTTACATATTTTTTATCAAAATGTCACTTTCTGCTAATTTAAGGCGGTATTTTATGGGGAAAATGAGTTTTGCCAGATTGTTTGATCATACTTTTGACTCTTGTTTGCCAGAAATGAAAAGTGAAGTTCATCTGCTCAATTTTCTCCGGGCACTGGCAAAATGATAGCATACACTTAGACACAATAAAACGGATGCATACACCGAATTTTATAACCATAAACTTTACTGTATGGTCAACGTTAATTTCTAAACAAAAAAGTCTGGATTTTCTTCGTGTTAATTTAGTTTCTTAAGAATCTTGTGATAGATCAATGGCCGTTACTATGAACTTGTATACAAATATTGCATTACCCTTTCAACTGACCATTTGTTTTCCAGTTTCACACTGGCTATCCCGATAAAGATGCCACGGAGCATGTTGCTCGTGTGTGTTGTATCATCTTTTTTCCTTTGATGTTGATAAAATCACACAGAGCAATCGGAACTCCGTGTAATATTTATCATTTCATCTAATGGGGAAAACTATAAATTTAGTTCTCTATATGGCCATTTCGACAAATTATGTCCCTTTAAATTAAGTATCCAGTTAGAGCACCTGGTCCGTGCTCAAAATTTTTGGTTGAGTCCGAGTAGCCTGTTTATTTACTTTTTGAAGTGTAATTCACCGAAGTGATTTAAATCATGGTTTGTCAAATGAATGTGTAATGCGTACAGTGTGTGTGTTGTGGTGTCTGTGCTTATCACTCTCGTTTTCTGCCACACCGTTTGATAGCAGCTTGCTGTCAAAAGGAAGCCGAGTGCGTAAGCCTTCCCTTCCATCTATAGCCTCTCATACAGTAAGACCTATGTGACCCAGATGTGGGATCCTCCTCGAGGTGACAGATGGTAAATCGTTACCTTGCTGCCCCAGGCTAAATCACAAGGTCTCGGAGGATTCTAGGTCCCCAGATGCACGGCATGCCAGGCCCACCGGAGTTTGGAAATGCCCTGATGCCTACAAGCCTAGTTCCCAGATATGGCCTTGTGGAGAGACTTGGGAAAGTCAAAGGCTATGGGAGGCCACCCAGACAGAACGGCCAGACGAATGGAGTTCGTCAGCAATGACACTGTAATCGTCTAAGGGAAAGAAAACACGAACCTGGAGGTACCAGGTTGGGCTTGAGGCTAATCACCTCACCTCGGAAAAAACAGCTGATTACGGAATCCAATAGTAACAATTCGAAAAGCGCACTAAAGGCAAGGTCAGCTATCAAACAAGCTTCGAAACAACTACACGAAGACGTTTAAATGACTCATGTGGATGAATCACATGCCGAAAGGTACGCTGGCGAACCCAAAAGAACATCAAAAGAATGGGAACATGGAACGTTCGAACCATGTACGCTACAGGAAAAACTGCTCAGGTCATGAAGGAAATGAGAAAATAACAGTTAGACCTATTGGGGATATGCGAATGCAGATGGACTAGTTCAGACAAGACCAAAACACAGACCGGAGAAACGATTATCTATTCTGGAAGAAGTGATGACATCCACAGTTACGGAGTAGCAATTGCAATGACAGAAGAAACAACCAAATCCTTGTATGAATGGACACCAATAAACGACCGTATATGACAGCTAGATTCTGGTCAAAGTACATCAAAACAACAGTCATACAAGCATACGCACCAACAAAAGAGGCTGTCGATGAAAAAAGGGACACCTTTGTACGGACAGCTACAAATGGTCTTCGACAAAACACCACGCAACGACATTCTTTTGTTAATGGGAGATCTCAATGCTAAAATTGGAAACAAACTAAAAGGAGAAAACGGAATAGTTGGAAGGCATGGCATTCAAAGTGAAAGAAATGAAAATGGAGAGAAATTTGTTGTATTCTGTGGGCTCAACAACTTAGCCATTACAACAACGATGTTTCCACACGAAGACATCCATTTAAAAACTTGGACATCGCTAAAATGGCAAACACAAGAACAAGATAGACCATATTGCAATAAATGGAAAATACAAAATATCTATAAACGACGTGTGAGCCATGAGGGGCACAGATGTAGGAAGCGACCATGAACTACTGGTTACAAAACTCAAGATAAAGCTGCATAGAGACGAAAGAAAAGCTATAACATCCAGAAGATATGAAACATGCAAACTTATGATACCTGCAGTAAAAAAAAGATTTTCAATAGAACTGAAGAACAGGTTCAATGCCTTAGTTGATTAAGAAGATGAAGACATTGACGATCACTGAAACTACTTACAAAATGTATACAACGAAACAGCACAGAACATCATAGGTCCAAGAAAGAATGGAAATAAAGAATGGATAAGGGCTGACAGCTGGAAACTTGTGGATAAAAGAAAATATCTGAAAAACAAGATCAACCGGACAAGATCTGAAAGAAAGATCAGCTACGTCAACAATAATATGACAAAGACAAAGAAGTGAAAAAGAGTATGAAGAAAGACAAGAAACAATGGTTTGAAGATCTTGCTACTAAAAGGGAAACAGCTGCAAGTAAAGGCAACATGGAAGCCATATATGACAAAATAAAGACACTTTGGAAAGATAAACTAAAACAAATGGAACATGTAAAAGATAAGAAAGGTGCACTCTTAACTAGAGATAGTGAAGTGAGGAACAGATGGAGGGAGTATTTCAACGAGGTACTGAACAGACCCGAACCTACAGAACCAGCCGAATAAGTAAATGACAACATCGAAACATTACCNACAAGGTCGAAGATCCAATTTTGAATGAAATCAACGCAATCATAAAAGAGCTCAAGAATGGTAAATCACCTGGAATCGACAGCATAACTGCTGAATTACTGAAAGCATACACAGAAACATCATCAAGGCAAATTCACGAATTACTAAAGAAAATATGGAATGAAGAACAAATACCGTCCGCCTGCAATTAAGGACTGATTGTAAAAACTACAAAAAAGGGGACCTTACATGCTGTGGAAACTGGCTAGGCCTTACTCTGATACCAACGATATCCAAATATACTAGGCAAAATCCTCATCAAACGAATTACGTCAGAAGTTGATAAACATCTTCCAGAAGAACAGGAAGGTTTTAGGGAAGGACGAGGTACAACAGAACAGATCTTTATCCTCAGAAACATCATGGAACAAACTGTTGAATGGAATTCCAATCTCTACGTTTGCTTTATCGATTACTAGATAGCATTCGACATCGTACATCAAGAAATTCTGTGGAAGATCATGACACTAAGGCATCCATGACAAACTGATACAATTAATCAAATCCATGTATTTAGACAATGAGTGTGCAGAAATGACATCAAGCGGAACATCAGAATGGTTTAAGATCAAATTAGGTGTGAAACAAGGCTGCAACATGTCCGGCTTCCTGTTTCTCATGGTAATAGACTGGGTCGTGAGAAAGTCTACAGCAGAAAACAACACAGGAATCAGATGGAAATTTACAACCCAACTAGACGACCTAGACTACGCAGATGATATTGCTTTGATCCTAAGCACTAACGAACAGCTACAGTGAAGATTCAAAGATGTCAGTAAACATGCTCAGTCAACTGGCTTGAAAATCAACGCATCAAAGACGAAAGTAATGAGGATGAATGCAAGCAATAAACAACCAATCACCAGCACAGATGGGAAAGAATAGATGACATCACATCATTTACATATCTCGGTTCCATACTAAATACAACCGGAGGAACAAATGAAGACATCAGAAGAAGACTTGGCCTTGCCAAAATGACATAAAACAACACCTATATGGAATAATAGTCAAATAACCAAAAGAACTAAATTCAGACTGTTCAACTCTAACATCATATCAGTCCTTCTCCATGGAAGTGAAACATGGAAAATGACAAAAGATGACGTAAACCTGGTAGACACCTTCTTACATAAAAGCTTAAGAAAAATACAAAAGATTCATTGGCCACAGAAAGTTACAAACGAAGAAGTCAGGAAAAGAACAGGACTTGAGAAAGTTGGCGACACAATCAAACGAAGAAGATGAAAATGGTTGGGACATGTACTAAGGATGTGAAACACCAGGCACGCAAAGATAGCCATTAGCTGGACACCAGATTGTAAAAGAAAGAGAGGTCGGCCGAATAAAACGTGGAGGAGGACCATTGAAAGGGAATGAAAAGAGCTGGGATTCTCTTCGTGGAATGAAGCAGCCAAAGCAGCAGAGGAAAGAGACCAATGGCATGGACTTGTGAAAGGTCCGACTCTCCTCAAGGAGAAACGGAAATAAGTCAAGTAAGTCAATCGAAATCATGTCGATTTTGAATGTTGCAACAACCTTCGGTTGTTACGTTATTCTATCGTTCCTTAAAGCTTTTATGACGTCCTGATGTGAAAACACGGATATATCAGTGACTTAGTTTCTGCAGTTTTTCTGACGCTACTTAAACAATTTGTGTAATTATGACTCTGTTTGGAACACCTAAACGGAAAGAGAAAATGTAATAGCTGTTTACTTCATCAGCTTGATTTCGTGTAGAACGTAGCTAATGCTGAGATAACTTGTGTCAAATCCCTTTGCATTTGATCTTTACAAATAAAAAATGTTTCATGTAATGTAATGTTTGAACACCTGAAAAAAAGGTTATTACCTTTGAAACTTTGGGAGAATCGCCTGATATATCCAGGCCAACTTCTGATATATCCGGGTCAACCAAATACGTGTTTTGCGGAAGTACTCTGCAGGCTGATATTACCATAGGGAAGGATGAGAAATAACTACTAGTATTTAGTCGTAAAAGCATCTGCCAAAAACCTTTTTCATAAACGAGTGGTTGAAACGTTTTACAATCATAACATGCTAAACATTCGGTAACATATAAATCTATTACTGCAAAAGTTGACTTTTTATCACACAACAATAATTTCACTGACGGATGGACGGAAGAACTGGCAATATATATTTTATTTGTGATAATAGAATATGCAAAAGCTTAAAAAGTGTATGTATCCGTTTTATTGCATGGAAGTGTATGCTATCATGCCACGAATCCTCCGAGAAAATAAATCAGAAGGACATTTTGGCTGGTTATTGGAATACAAAAATTAATAGAATAACCATTGTGTCAAGTAACACTCAATTTCATGTAAAATTCTGTGTCAAATTATCTCAAGTGCCATTTTGATAAAAAAAAATGTAAACACAGTGTAATTATCCATACAAGTGCCAACGTCGAAATCTGGGTAAAACTTGAAATGTTTTCATAAAATAAAGCCATTATATGCAACAAAACTAAAATACGTGCCGGAACTTTGAACTCGATAATCTTCCGAGAAGTCGTTGTTTTCGGAAAGAAATAATGTATCATGAAATAAGAATGCAAACTTATCTTGTGAAGCGAACCAATTGTAACCGCCATCTTAACTATTTTAGAGTAACATACCCGGACGTATGACGTATGTTGTCCGCCTTGAAAAAACCAAAAAAAAAAAAAAAAAAAAACAAAACCAAAAACAAGACAAAACAAAACACCAAACAACCTACGGAAGCCTTTTAGGGCCGCACAATTTACTTTTTTCTTATTTGATTAAACCGATTATTAATTTGATATAACAGATTACTAATTTGATATAACAGATTAATAATTTGATATAAAAGATTATTAATCTGATTAAACAAATCATTAATTTGATATTACAGATTATTAATTTGATATAACAGATTATTAATTTGATTAAACAAATTATTAATTTGATATAACAGATTATTAAAGTTTGATTTAACAGATTTTTAATTTGATATAACTGATTACTAATTTGATATAACAGATAATTATATCTGCTGATGGAGGTCATCTTGTACGGACCTCGGGTCCAACGAATATAATTCTGATAGTAGACCATCCAATTACCATTTAATCAAAGTTTGATCTTAATTGGCCAAATAGTTTCGGATGAGAAGATTTTACATCGTTTTTCTCCTAAGGTCCTATATAAAAACTATGTCCGCTGATGGCGCCATAATGGATGGACCTCGGGTCCAACGGATAGAATTCTGAAAGGTGGACATCTAAGGACCATTCCATCTCTGTTTGGCTCGGATTAGCCTCAGTAGTTTCAGACGAGATTTTTCATTGTTTTTTCCGTAGGGTCCTATATAAAATTCAATCTGAAAGATGACTGTCTAAGGATCATTCCAAGAGAGTTTAGTCTAAATTAGCCATGGAGGTTTAGAGGAGAGGTTTTTTTAACGATTTTTGGGCAGAATTTTCTATTTCAAGTCATGGCGGCCATCTTGGTTGGTTGGCGGATTCATTGGATACAATTCTGAAAAGGGGACCACATAAGAACATCCTTGCCAAGTTTGGTACTTATCATGCCTATTGATTTCGTAGGAGAGGATTGAAATATAAAAAGTTAACGGACGACGGATGCGTCATGGCGGCAAAAACTCATACGACCCTTTTGGTCAGGTACAAAAAAGGAGATACTTGTGTAACATAAGGCCATCATTTCATTTTAAATGGATAAGGGAATCCTTTTGGAGATTTTTTTTTTAATCCAAGTTAATAAAAAAGGGTAGCCTTATGTTACATGAGTATATCTTCTATTTTTTACTTAGGTTTCTTATTGAAAGTCACTTTCTACTCAACTTGAATGCACTGATACTAATTGTTTGTTAATGGATGATGAGGAGTCCTCTCATTTTCATAACCTCTGTAAAATCTGGTTATATTATGATTAAGACCATTTGATATTAAACTATTATTATTATATTTTCCAATGGAAAGGGAGGTATTTTGTTTTACAATTGTCCGTTATTCCGTCTGTCCGTTCGTCCGTCACGGTTTCGAAACATTTTTTTCTCTGCCTCTATAAATTGTAGCTTGCTGATATTTTGCATGAAGCTTTGTATCGGTATGTTGTATTGTGAAATGCATTTTGAGATCCAACCGACATCGACTTCCTGTTTGCCGAGGAAAAAAACTGGGTAAACACCACGCCAAACCTCCGCACTGGGCCGGGTTTTCTTTCGGGGTTGTCCTTCCCTTAGACTGCAGATCACTTGCATTCTTTGTGTATTGTGTATTACTAGATGTATATCCACTAAATAATAAAAACTGCTGTGTGTATTGGTGTTTTAATAATGAAATGTATCTCTACGGAATTGTGATTAGTATGTTTTAGTATCTAACTTTTATGTCTAATTTAAAGTGTTATTTTTATTCAAATACCAATAATAATCAAGCAGCTAGAACAATATTCTTCTCC